>JACXGI010002003.1:0-26662 GCA_016801175.1 Esox masquinongy | reverse complement strand
GTCCTAATGGAGGCCCAAGGTACAACATTCTAGAAACACATTAAACATACAAAGGCTGTACATGGTTCTACTTGGTAATGTTATGAGCCATGAAGAGCAGTAAAAATGTCTTTGTTCTGCGAATCACAGTGAGGACAGCAACAGGTTGTGATCTCATACGTTGGTTTTCAGCCAATTGGCATTCAGTAGTCAAACCACTCTGTTTAGAAAATGGGACATTCAATGAGGTAGCACCCCATGTCTTGTCTCTGATTAAAGAGGAGGGTTACGGCTGAGCTATCCCTGATCACAGCCTTTGGTGCTGGATTGAATGTCTGAGCTGAGTGGGCCATCTGTGCCTCACCCATGCTCTGGTCTCAAGCCCTTCCATGACGTTTTGAAGTTAACAAATTCCAAATTAACCAAACATAACTGTATATAATTGAATTGCTTCAATCGTATTACAAACTGCACTATTACTTTACTTAATATTTGTGTGAATATTCTAAATGTAATTTATTACATTACATTCAGGATCTTCACAATTGGATCTCACAAGACTTGCAGCCCCATGCTTCCATAAAAGGAAGTCTGGGTTTTGAAACAGACAGATTACTGTTGGTTGTACTGAAATGAGTTCACAGTTGGTAAAAACAGATTCACTGACTGTCAGCTTATGAGCAACATTTACATGTTTTCATTTGAGTCATTTATCAGATGTATCCAGGGCCACTTACAGTCAGAAGAGGACAGGCATAAGAAACTGTTGTACTCTGTAGAACTGTGTCTTTCAGCTGAAACAGTGTTGTATTCTGTAGAACTGTCTTTTAGCTGAAACAGCATTGTGCTCTGTAGAACTGTCTTTTAGCTGAAACAGTGTTGTACTCTGTAGAACTGTCTTTTAGCTGAAACAGTGTTGTACTCTGTAGAACTGTGTCTTTCTGGTGAAACAGCATTGTACTCTTTAGAACTGTGTCTTTTAAGTAAACCAGTCTTGTGGTGATGCGACACTAGTTAACGTTACAGTACACGTTTCACTCCTGGCCAGTGTGTCAGTGTTTGTTTGTTCTACTGTTACTGAGGCAGACAGTGAGCTAATGGGGAGGTTCCATGTGGCCTGTGCTGGTGACAGAGGTAGCTGTTGTTTCAGTTGGGCTTCGTTCCGCGGTGTGGGAGGCCAGGGCAGCCTCCGCCTGCCTGGAGGACCAAGAGGTCGCCGGACTTAATGCTGCCACCTACCCCTCGGACTATCACCAACTCCCTCACTCACTCACACAGGAAGTGTTTTTTTCCCTTTTTCATTGTCGTTAACAGTCCCAAGCGTCCTTCTCTCTTCAGCCTACAGTCATTCTTGCTCAACATTCGCTTTTTTCCCCTTCCATTTTTGTTCTTTCTTTTGCCTCGTGCCATCTGAGCACTCTTCCTGTACAGCTGCCCACAGTGCTACAGCTTTCTACTCCCGTCGCAGCCAGGGCAACCGCCCAAACAAACACAGCCTGCCCCGATCTGTGTCAGAAAGGGAAAAAAGCCTCGTAGCTCAATCAGTGAACAAACAGCGTAGCTGCACTGATACCTCTCGTGTCCATGACTTCAGCCCACTACTTTGCTACATGAAGAGAACAGCATTCTGCTGCCTCTGTCTGTTAAAACGGTTGGTGTCAGTGAGAGGAAATCCATATTTATGGTTTGTCTGAGTTTGACTGAGTCCTCTTTCCATTGTGCTGGCTGTTGAATGGGTGCCAGGGTTTAGCCTCCGGTCCGCTCAGACCGCACGTCATTCAGACAGACGCCTACTTAGAGTGAGCCCCGCCTTTAAGCCCTGCATTTGGGTGCCATGGCGTTCTCCCTGCTGGGACAGTTCACCCAAAAGCACCGAGCAGTAGTTCTCTCCCTCACTCCCGGTGCTGAGCTGTCCAGACCTGCACACACATTCATAACAACCTTGTCACTCCTTCTCTGTCGTAGTGTTGTAACGTTCTGACTGTAATGTTCTGAGGCGGCTCTTGTTTTTGGGTACGAGTGGTCACCTCCAGCCTGAGGACAGTATGATCCAATGGTCTTGATGTGACAGGGACTCTGGGACTGCCTGTGATCCCGGATGTGGACGCTGTGTAGGATTATGGGTCGGGGAACTGGATGTAACTATATGGGACGAATGGGGTGCATACAGCCTTTTCAGGGATGGATTCCCACAAAGGACTACTACCAAATAGAAAACGTATGCATTCACATGTGACTTGGTTACTACTCAAACATGCCTTGGAGGCAGATCTGCCCGGAAGGCAGAAATTAACGTGATTGGTTGAGCCTCTCATCACAGAAGTAAATAGCTGGGGACCAACTGGCTAGTCTGGAGATGTGAGGGGATGTGATGGAGAGAATTAGGACTGTGAGAAAAGGAGAGGAAATGTGTTGCAAACCTAGACAGTGTATTAATAAGATGGGGGAAGAGAGTACTGAATGCAGGCCAGTAAGGTTGACAGTCTTTTGGAAAGAAGCGTAAAGGAATTTTACCCTAGCATAAAGGAATTTTCTAGGTGCTTGACTTTGTTGCCTCAAACGGCACTTATCTGTTTTTAGACAATAATAGACCTCCTTAGAAGAAAAGTAAGGCGCCGGAAAGAAGATAGAAGTTGTTGAGAGTCAAGCATGTGCCTAGACTAGAGAGGTAATGCTCTGTGGGGGTGTCTGGGTTGCTTCTACCCCAGAGCAGACAGAGCAGCACACATACTAAACCAAATATTCCCACACTCACAGACACAAACGTCACACTGTCCTTCCAGTACAGCATTACATCGTTAGGAGTTCTGTTGCTTACTGCTGATGGTTAAGCTAAGGAAAGGGATGAACTGATCATGGCCACTCATAGATGTGTGGAGGAGGATATGGTCTGGTAATACACTGGGTATCTGTGTAGTTGAGATGTGATTTTTTGTTGAAGGGTTTCCTAAGACAACGGTCTTCTTTCTCTTCCCAGACAAGCGGACACTTGAAACAGTATTATAACCTGACCTGCTATGACCAGCAGTCATTTGATGAAAGTTGTGTACAGCAGTGGTTATTGGAACGAAACACCTCAGCCCGGAATTGAAACTAATCCTTAATTCTCCTCAAGCATTACTTAAAATGCTGAATGCAAATCAGAATATGAAACTTTACTTCTTGGAAAATCCTCTATTTTTAAATCATCTTCTGATGTCCCCACTGAAATGACAATAACATTTCACATTCAGAACATCTGTCCCCACTGTAATGACAATAATATTTCACATTCAGACCATCTGTCCCCACTGAAATGACAATAATATTCCACATTCAGATCATCTGTCCCCACTGAAATGACAATAACATTTCACATTCAGACCATCTGTCCCCACTGAAATGATAATAACATTTCACATTTCAGACCATCTGTCCCCACTGAAATGACAATAACATTCCACATTCAGACCATCTGTCCCCACTGAAATGACAATAACATTTCACATTCATTATCGTCCATGTCACGCTACCCAAACATCTTGAGACCTATTACCTGTAACCAGATGTCCTGAGCTGTATTCAGTCACACTATCTGGAGCGTATTAGCTAGGACTGGTTGGTTGATTCATTCCAGTATTGTGTCTGTTCACGACCCTTATTTGGGTAATGACAATCCATATCAATGTCCCACATAGAGTTAGAACAGCCATGCACAAATACAGCCATGCAAAAATACAGCCATGCACAAATACAGCCATGCACAAATACAGCCATGCACAATGAGGTTAGTGGCTGTGAACACAACGTGTGCCATGTACAGTGTATTTACAACAGGAGACGCAGTGCAATGAGTCAGACTGCATGACAAGCAGGATGTGACTAATCGGGCGGATGGCACTGTGGTGTTGGGGCAACCGATGCCACCACTTGTTGGCCCATCACAGTGATTTGACAGATGATGGTTTTGAATCCTTGACTTGGCTTCTAAGAACCCACCCAAGGTTAGTGGTGTTATTCCCTGGTCATCAGGGACAGTTGTTAATTAATGCTGTGGTGGTAGAATCATGTGGTTGAAAACCCCATCTAGTCAGGGAGGTCAGTACAGTTTTACAGCGATACAGAACAGTGATTCTCTGTCTGGTTACCCTTAACCTTACCCTAACCACTGTAACCTAAACTTGTGTGGACCAAACTGTCAGGTTTTACTGTATTTTTAGGGATTTCTGGTCCCTTTATGTATAGGAAAACCAGGATTTCACACAAACACACAGTCCCTTCATCTCGCTCATGTTGGTACAGTGCCAAGCTAACAGCTGTGAGTGACAGATGGTTTTCTATGCCTCATTAGATAACTGTCTCACCTGATAACCCGGGGTTAGAGTGACAGAATGGCCCAGTGTGCTCGGGACTCTTGTCCTGGTTGTCTACTCAGTCTCTCAGTGGGAACATTCTCCATTACGGTAGTGGCTGACGCAACAGGCCGAGAGGCCGTCGGTATGTCTCCTGAGAAAAGTACTGCCAAAAAGACACAGTACAGACGTCTCCATGGTAACAATTAAGAACAGCCTCACATGAATTTAGGACTTCCATTACACCTGATGGTTGGTGTCTTCAAGAGCTTTGCCTAACATTGTTACCAGCCTGTACATGAATCAAATCTATAACTAAGTTCTAAAGTTGATATGTTTTATAGTGTTACCCTGTATTATCATTTAGTAATTCCTGTTTATTATCCTTTTCAACAAGCTGCAGCCAGACACTGTAGCTTGCGTTCCTCTGGCCAACTCTGGGACCCTAGTGTGTGATGAATAGGAATGAACATACAGTAGTGCCTGGTCAAAAAAACGAATAAGAATGAATGTGCATTATCATTTTAATGTATTTGTTAATTTACCGGGTAGCCCTGTAATGTTAACAAGCTCGGTATTGTTCAGGTATGGTTGATAGATGCTTAGCTCACGATTCTCATCATAAAAGTGAATTGTTGTTGATAACAGGATATACAATAGCTGGCACTGAATGATAATTGTCTCTTAAGTATTTATGTCTAATGGCACTTGTGTCGAAGGGCTCTTCTGGAACAAAGACCTTGGTCTTAATAGGACTTCCTGCTTAAACAAAAAAAAAAATATTTAAACAAAATCGATTGTCAGGTCATGAAATGACATATGCCTCATATGTTTGTTCTTTACAGAGAGAGGATGAAGAGGGAGAGGAGGAGGAGGAAGAAGAAGGAGGCGAGGAAGGCAGGTCGTCTCCCAGTGATCCTGGGGATGATGTGGTTTCTGCAACGACCCGTGCCAAGCAGCTGGCAGCCCGGCTTCGAGCCACAGCCCAGAAGGTCCTGAGGGACCTGGGCCGGATCCTGGCTATCACCCTGCTGGCCCTGGCTGGTGAGAGCAGGAGGGATTAACCCTGTATTGCCGCTTGATTATATAAGGAAATGTACATACTGGTAGTCAACTATATACAGGTGAAATAAGTCATACGTGTCTTTCTTCCTTAAATTAATACACTGCGAAATATAGGCCTGAGATGATGGAGGAACTGCTTTGAGTACAATGCGTTGTTGTTCTGAGAAACAATGTGTGGTATTGTTCTGCTGTCTCTCCAGGCATCACGTTGCCCTCCGCCTTCTCCGCAATGTACTTCCTGCTTTTCATCTGCATGTGCACATGGTGGGCCTGCCACTTTCCCATCAGCCACCTGGGCTTCAACACGTTGTGTGTGATGGTGGGCTTCTTCACTGCGGGCCACCTGGTGGTCCTCTACATGTACCAGTGCCCCATTGCCCAGGGGATTTTCCCACCAGCCAGCTTGTGGGCCAGGTCAGTCTGCCTCACCTGCAAGAATTCATTCTGCATTAGTCATTTTGGAGTACCTTCCCAGTTTCCTAGGTTGGGATTTGTTGCAATAGTTCTTACCTGCCAGCACATTGAATTGGCTGAGGCTCAGTCTTGGGGGAAGAGTGAAGTGAGGCCCAAAGCTATGTGAGGAATTACTGGCAAGTTGTTTTGGAGCATGTGCAAATGCCAGAGAGCTGTCTTACTCCTTGGGATCTGATAGCACGAGGGGGGTGGGGGGTTGCGGTTGTAAAGCCGCCCTGTAGCATTCCGTGACAGGGCCTTAGGGTTATGGCCTAGGGTGCTGGAGAGAGGGGTGGGGCTGTTGTTATTCGGCCCTCCAAGGAGGGAGACGTCTGTGATCGACCTGGCTGTTAGCCACCGTCAGCTCCCAGTGTACCTCTCCACCCAATACCTTAACCAGACCTTCCCTCTGCCACAGCAGCTATGATATATGGTATCAGTGCATGAGCCCTCCATAATCTGTTATGAGCCCTCCATCATCTGTTATGAGCCCTCCATCATCTGTTATGAGCCCTCCATCATCTGTTATGAGCCGTCCATCATCTGTTATGAGCCGTCCATCATCTGATGATGGTTCACAGGAGAAACGATTGCTTCAGAAATGTACCCCCCGTATACAGGCTTCTGTGACACATGTCCTGTCGCCCCCTCTCGAACCCCAGACTATTTGGCCTTAAGGATATCATCAGACCCGGCAACTGCTCCGCCTCTTATGACCTGAACCTCAACACGGAGCATGATTGGCCTGTTTACGTCAACCCCGGCATCCTGCTTCTCCTGTACGTCACCGTGGCGACGGTCCTGAAGATCGGGGGCCACCAAGGATCGGCCGACAAGGTACCGGCGTCAACGCTCGGCTAAACTTAACTGTCCAAGAAGTGAAACATACCTGTGTGTGTTGACTGATGTGTTCTGCTTACTGATTATGTGTCTACACGGCAGGGTGAGGGGGAGGCCCGGGTGGACCGCATGACAGAGCCTGGTGGAGGAGAGGAGCTGGAGCTCCGGCCCTGGTCCTCTCAGAGACAACCCAGCCAGGACGACACCGAGGTGGGCACGATATAACCCGTGGCAACCATGCTCTATTCCAAGCAGTCATTACATGACCGATCCTCGTGTGTATTGGGGGTTTTGTAAAGGCGCGTTCTCTATGTATTCCAGCACATGCTCCTCTCTATGGCGGAGCCCATCGAGCACGCGGTCACCAATGGCTCCAGTCATCAGGACTTGGGCCCAGGGCTCAGTAGCGCCCCCGGTGGACAGCGCGGGGACCACCCTCTGCAGCTGCTGGGCAGAGTGGTCATGCAGCAGAGCTACGTGTGTGCTCTTATCGCAATGATGGTAACACGGAAATCCTGTCTCTACTGATTACAACACCTCTGATGCCTGTCTCGATAGTGCTACTCACACTTGTGCCTTGTGACTGCAGATCTTAATCAGGTTGTGTCACGTCTAACCTGAACTCCATCTCCCATGATGCTCGCCTGGCAGGTGTGGAGCATCACCTACCACAGCTGGCTGACCTTTGTTCTGCTGCTGTGGGCGTGTCTGATCTGGATGCTGCGTGCGAGGCGCCACTTCGCCACGCTGTGCTCTCCCTTCATCCTGCTCTACGGCCTGGCCCTGTGCTCCCTGCAGTACGTCTGGGCCATGGAGCTGCAGCCGGAGCTGCCTCGCACCGTGGGCACCATGAGCCTTAGGCAGCTGGGCCTGGACCGAGCCCAGTACCCCTGCCTCCGCCTGGGGGCCATGGTGAGGAGAGAGAGGGGTGGTGGTGGTAGAGAGGCCAGGCTCAGCAGTGGTACAGAGGGTCTGGGAAATGTCAACCAATGTGGCCTGTTGAGCACGGTCTGAAAGCAATAGTGCTGTACTTTGTTCTGTTGAGACGGTCAGCAAACGTGTCGCAGAGGTCTTATTTAGTGCTTACCGGGAAAATTCACCCACTCAGCAAATCTCTTCTATTAAACATGCAGTGCAGTGCAAAGCCCATACTCTCCGTATGATGTCGAGCTTTGAGAAAGGCGTTTTGTTAAAGGTTCAAAACAAATTAAAAGTGTGGCCATGTAGCCTGTCTCCCAAAGAGTGTCTAGACTGTAGACCAATGGTGGCTCATCTTTTAGCTTCTCTCACGTTCTGTGTGTTTTGTCAATGCTTTCAGCTGCTATACACGCTGACGTTCTGGCTGCTCCTGCGCCAGTCAGTGAAGGACAACTTCAGTAAGAAAAAGAGCAAGTCTGCCCCGCTACAAGAGGTCACCACTGGAGGTAAGCTGGACTACACCCTCTTAGATATTACCTAATGGCAATCCTCTTGTCAAGTCAACCATCTATCGGATCTCAGTAAGGATTTTATGAAAGTTTGTTTTAAAATTCGCGTTCCCGCCTGATAACGACGTGCTTTCCTTCCTATGGGTCAAAAGAAGAGAGCGGGCGGAACGAGTCTGTTCTAAAGGTGGTGGGCAGACTGGTGATGAGCTGCTATGCCAAATACTGGATCTATGTATGTGGAGGCATGTTCATCATGGTCAGCTTTGCTGGCAAGCTTGTAGGCTACAAGATCATCTACATGCTGCTCTTCCTGCTATGTCTCTGCCTCTACCAGGTATATACGGATCATCATTTCAAATGTAACATGGCCAAGTCTTTTACACTGTGATCCGGTCAAAAACTCCTCCATTCTCACTTCATTTCCTGCATTGTATTTATATTGATTTATTGTGTAATTATATTTGCTCTGCTGTGCTCTACTCTCAACCACCCTACACAGCACAAACTAAAAGGAAAGGAATACAGGCTCAGCCACATTTATTCTAAGGCCATATTCACCATGGTCAGTTGAGAAAAGGACCTCTTTAACCTGTGCTTAAACTGACTAGTCAGTGACATGTTAATAGCGGTTGCTGTTGTCTGGCGCTCGCTTTACCCTCAGGTCTACTACTCTCTGTGGAGAAGGCTGCTCAAGGTTTTCTGGTGGCTGGTGGTGGCCTACACCATGCTGGTGCTTATCACCATCTACACCTTCCAGTTTGAGGACTTTCCTGCCTACTGGAAGAACTTCACTGGCTTCACAGAAGAGCAGTACGTATACCCTTTCTTAAATATCGTATATGGCTTTCTTAAATATCAACCTCAGTTCTCATCCACTTCACCATATTATATCCTGGGTCTGGGTGTGACATCCATCCAAGTATTGTAGAAACCTCTGTAACTCGGTTCTGCTGCTCTTTCTCCCCTGCAGGCTGGCTGACATCGGGCTGGAGACCTTTAAGCTGTCAGAGCTGTTCACCAGCATCCTAATCCCGGGCTTCTTCCTGCTGGCCTGCATCCTGCAGCTGCACTACTTCCACAAACCCTTCATGAAGATCACAGACTTGGACCACGTCACGCCCATTCACAGGCACGCTCCCTTCAGGCTGCTCCCAAGCAGGCTGCTCCCAAGTGACTCCTAGCCAGACATGGGATGATGGATGATGTGCTCTCTCTTAGAACGTTCATTCAAAATATTCCTAATGAGGGTTCCGTCAGGTGTTGTTCATCAGTTTTTAATACCACTGCCAGACAGAGCCACGGTCCCCCATTGAAATTCCCCTCTGTAGGAAAAAAAGGCCAATATATTGACGTTATGATTTGATCCCTCAGGAAGAGGAACCGCCACAGACCAGAGGTTGTCCACTCTACTGATGGGGCAGTGTTTGAGGAGGAGGAAATGGTGATGGATCTGGATGATGAATCGGATGATGATGGTGAGCACAGACATTGTGGTAGCGCTGAGACTCTTGCAGCCCTTTAATACTGTATATTATATTTCTACAGTGCTTGACAGGTCGTACAAACAAAACCAGTGTAGGACAGGGTTTGGCAACAGGCAAGTGGATTTTGTGTAAATTGGCTCAGTAAGCCCGAGGTTGTCCTGTTGCGCTCTGCTGCTCCTTGCAAGTCTTGGCAAACATCCCCACTGTCAGCTTCCTCAGGATGGAGCGGTTGTCTCCTGACCAGGCTGCCTACTCTCACCTGGTCTTATTGTAGTGGTGCCAGTATACATTTTTATCTAGGCTGATGTGCCAAAATCAGGCTTTGACAGGATGTGGAGTGTGTCAAGTGTTTATAGCCACTATATTATGGACACCTTAGGGTAGGGGAAACGTATACATTCTTGGTTGTGGTTCCCACTAGAGTAAATGAAGACTGCCATGTCACCTTGTTGTCTATTGCTATTGTTTGGTGGCTGGTGATGGAATGTTTCATCTCTTTTACCTTCACTGTCTCTCTCGTCATGGTGGTCTTAATCTCTTCAGTGCTGTGGTAATGCTGTCTCAGCTCCTGTAGCTGAGTCCTGAAGACGCTTTGTGTATGTGGGGAGCTGCTCCCTTAGCTCAGTAACCTGTGCCGCTAAGAGCTAGCAGCAGATTCATGGTGGTGTGGTCGTAGGCAGTCAGGGAAGGATAGAACTGTTGTGTGGAGCTGGGCTGACTGCTGCTCTTGGTCCTGGCCTTCATTGCTATGGTTACCACCAGTAAACAGTTAGTTAGCTAGCTAGTAAGCTGACATTTCTTTAAACTTAGGTAGAGGTTACAATTAAGATTGTCCTTTTACTCCGTCTTTCTACTCATTTCCCAAGTATTGCCTGTTTCAGTTGTGCAGTTTGATTAGTTATTTGTTTTACTAATTCTTTATTTTACCTCACACTTAATTACCAAAAAGTTGTAAGAAGTTGTGAGCTTTGGTTCTGCGTTCTTATCATTGCACCTTTTTTTTCTCGTTTGCTCTTTTTTTTCTTTGTCTCTCTTTGACATGCAGAGATGATGCCCAGTAAGTGGGGTTTAGTGGTGAACAGGCTGATAGTTCTGTTCAGAAAGTTCTCTGACACGCTGACTCAGATCCAGGTGTTCATTTGGAGGGTTCTGGAGCTACACATCGTCAAGATAGTGGCCTTCTTCGTGGTCTGGGTGGCTCTGGGAGAGGTCAGTATTCCACAGCCTTGGACACACCAACACGGCTCGTTAGTTGTCTGTTGTGAGAAGGGAACCAGAATCCCTTACACTTTCTAATGTCTCATTCATTCTTTCTCTCAGCCGTCGGTGATGAATCTGGTTCTAGTGGTTCTCTGGTCCTTTGCCATGCCCTTCATCCGCTTCCGTCACATGGCCTCCTGTCTGTCCACTGTCTGGGTCTGTGTCATCATCGTCTGCAAGATGCTCTACCAGCTCAGCGTTGTCAACCCTGTAGAATACTCCAACAACTGCACCGTGGTGAGACAACTGTCTGGAATGACACAAACACTTGTTGGATGAACGATTCCAGTGCGCAGATCTGTTCTCTCCGTTTATTGATAGCATTCTCACACACTCCTGCTGCCAGCGTTCTGCTGAGCACACACTGTGCTAGCATTCACCCCTCGGTGCTAATTACAGGAAGTTTCATGGATGAATACTGTTAACGTGTTTAGTCTGACTGCTCTACGGCTGTTTATAGGAGTTTTTAGTTTGTTTAGTTTTTCCATTATTTCTAGTGAGACTTTCTGACTGCAGCCCATCTGTTTTTATGAGACATTAAGTCTGATGACTTATACCCACATGGCAAATAATTTCTGTGACAAACATCCCTTTGAGGATACATTATTAATGGACCCTCAAGATTGCCTCAAATTTGTACCAGAATTCTCTATACTGTATATATTTTAGCTTCTGTAAACCACACATTTTGTGTGGCCTGGGGCAGTGCAGTGGTCTTATCCACTTTCTCCAGTGCACATGTACTGCTGCAGCGGGAGTTAGAATCCCCATGTTTTACCACTGTCTATATCAGGTGAAGCTTAAAATGCCCAGTCTTTAAAAAAATAGATATTTTCTTCATTGTAAAGGACTAACCATGAACACAAAGCCATACTCTTTTCGTGTGGCAAATGTGACAAAGCCAAAACAGATTTGACAGCTTTTATGTAAAATTATACAAATGACTTTGCTTGTGATGTGCAACACATCACTAGTGAGATTGATTCAGGTAACCATGTGCCATTCAAATGTACTATCTCAGAGACACTGGTGCTCCAATGCCAGCATTCCATGTGCATTACATATGTCACATTTGTTTTCCAAAAATGACTTTGCTCATATTGGTTACCCCTCCAGTGATACAACAGCCTGTATGTTATAATGCGTCCCTTACAGGGAAGGTGTGACAGCAACACTGTGGATGTATGACTGAAGAGACAATTCAAATGCGTGTGGTTCTGGTGCGGACAATGCCATGTTCATTCCACAGGTCACGTCAAAGTGTTCCAAACTTAAATGCATCATGATTTAGAAAACGTCTGCGGCAAACCTTAGTGTTTCTCAAGCCACACCAGTGAGCTGCGGAAAACCGGTTTAAAACAGCAGTTCTTTGAGTTTCAATAACACACCCAATTTCCTTTTTTATGTCCCTCTCTTTACTTTGTCCCTCACTTTCGTATCCCTTGTAATTTCTTTTTTATGTCACAGCCCTTGGCCAATGAAACCAACCTGAATGATAGGGAAGTCCTGAACTCCACACTGTACAGAGAGCCCGTGGACCCAGCCAACTGGTTTGGATTCAGGAAAGATGCCACAGTGCTGGGCTATAGCAAGGTGACATAAGCGTTCTTCCATTTTGAACTCTCTAAGGGGCAGTGCTTTGACTGTGGTTCTAATATCATGTCACTGAGAAAATGTGGAATTCAATTGACTTTCTGAATTGACTGCGATTGATAAGGAATTGACCCCAATACCTGATACTGGGTCAAAGTGTACTGGGCCTGGCTCATGCAGTCGTGTCTGTGACCTTCCAGAACCACCTGCTGGTGTTGATGCTGCTGGTGTTTGAGGCCACAGTGTACCGCCACCAGGCTCACCACTACAAGCAGCAGCAGAGGTCCACTCCCGTCATCCCAGCCATCTTCCCTCAGGCCACTAGAGACACACTGGATCAGGATCTGCTGGCCTGCATAAAGTACCTGCTCAACTACAGCTTCTATAAGTTTGGTCTGGAGGTAGGCCTCTCTCTGAGAGTAAAAATTCAGAAGCGTTTTCATGAATTTCGGTGTACTTCCCCATGCTTTTGTATTCATCATGTGTTTCATGTTTTTTTCTGTACCTGTGTTAAGATCTGCTTCCTGATGACCGTGAATGTTATTGGCCAGCGGATGAACTTCCTAGTCATAATCCATGGCTGTTGGCTGGTGGCCATCATGGTACAGCGTCGCCGGGCAGCCATCGCTCAGATCTGGCCCAAGTACTGCCTGTTCCTCAGCATCTTCATGATCTACCAGTATATACTGTGTGTGGGCATTCCCCCAGCTCTATGTATGGGTGAGTGGGCTACCTCAATGGGTCACCCTTGTAGCTAGTCAACCACATCACCAACCTGACTGTCTCTATCTTCCTCTACAGACTACCCCTGGCGTTGGAAATCTCCAGTTATGATCAACTCTGCACTCATTAAATGGATCTACCTTCCTGACTTCCACACCATCCCCAACTCCAAGAACCTCATTGGTGAGTGTTCTGTATCTGACCGTTGATGTTGATGGTAGTCTGGTCCACAGCATAGATGTTGATGGATGTGCCTGGTCCTCCTATTGGTTGTTGATGGATGTGTCTGGTCCTCATTGTTGTTGTTGTTGATGGATGTGCCTGGTCCTCGTTGTTGTTGTTGTTGATGGATGTGCCTGGTCCTCTTTGTTGTTGTTGATGGATGTGCCTGGTCCTCGTTGTTGTTGTTGATGGATGTGCCTGGTCCTCCTATTTGTTGTTGATGGATGTGCCTGGTCCTACTATTTGTTGTTGATGGATGTGCCTGGTCCTCCTATTTGTTGTTGATGGATGTGCCTAGTCCTACTATTTGTTGTTGATGGATGTGCCTGGTCCTCCAGGTTGATTTTGATAGTTGTGTCTGTTTCTGGTCCTTCCAGCGGACTTTGTTCTCCTGATGTGTGCCTCACAGCAGTGGAAAGTGTTTGAGCATGAGAAGAAGGAAGAGTGGATGGTTCTGGCTGGGGAGAACACAGATGATCCTGACCCCATGGAGGGACGACTTTTCAACCCCGCCCCCAACTTCATCAACTGCAGGTAGGATTGGAGTAGACACCTACACAACTGACCTGATCAACGGCAGTTTGAACCATCCTCACAGCCTTCAGGTATCATTGTGAGGTCCAGGAGTTGTCTTTGACCATGTGAAAACTCTGGGCACTAATCATTCTACATCCTAGACAGTATATTTACTGTATGTGTTTCTCTCTCTGCCCCTCTCCTCCAGGTGTTACCTTGACATGGCCAAAGTGCTGGTGTTCCGTCACATGTTTTGGTTCGTCTTGTCTGTGGTGTTTGTGACCGGTGCTACCAGGATCAGTGTGTTTGGCCTGGGCTACCTGCTGGCCTGCTTCTTCTTCCTGCTGTTTGGCACACGGCTGCTCCGGAAGCCCTCTCGCACGCGACTTGTCATGTGGGACTGTCTTATTATCTACAACGTGGCGGTCATCATCGCCAAGAACATGCTGTCTGTGAGTGACCCATCTCAGTGCGGACAACCACACTGCCGATGCAGGACGGTAATAAACATTGTTAGGTAAAGGGTCACGTTTGTGTTCGCTAAAGTGTATCGTGTCCCCAGATCTTGGCCTGTGTGTTTGTGATGGAGATGCAGAAAGGTTTCTGCTGGGTGATCCAGCTCTTCAGTCTGGTCTGCACGGTGAAGGGCTACTACGACCGTGAGTATCCAACACATTAGCATAGATGCAGATGTCACGTGAACACACCTCTCCCTTCAGATCGGTAGCGAGACATGTATTCTCCGGTGTTCGATCCCGTTCTTGTGTGTCTCGTAAAGCTAACGATGTGAGTGATAAGACCTGTACGCTGCCAGTGGAGGAGGCGGGGATCATCTGGGACAGTATCTGCTTCTTCTTCCTCCTGCTGCAGAGGAGAGTCTTTCTGAGCTGTTACTTCCTGCATGTGACAGCCGACCTGAAGGCCTCGGCCCAGCAAGCCTCCCGGTGAGCCCCTCACTGGTCTCCATAGCACCTCCTGGAGGACACAGGGATACCACACTTTTAGTGGGTACGCATTGTATGGACGTGTGTTCTAATCACCTGCTGTTTGACTGTGACAGGGGCTTCGAGCTGTTCAGGGCCAGCATTGTAAAGGACATGATCTTCCACCAGGAAGTAGAGAAGAAGTCCCTCTCGCAGCTGAAGAGATCGTGAGTAAATGTAGAAGCGAGCATTTTACATCCCAAAACAATGAGATCCTCCCCAAACAGGATAATGAGACAGCCAAACCTCATAACTAGACCATGTGAATAGCCACCTGCCAGGCCAATAATCTCCTTTCGCACATGAATGTGACAGCAGATGGACCATCTTTGGAAAACAGATGTACAAAACCAAGTTTGTACAAACAAAACAGATGTACAAACAAAAGTTTGGAGAGTGGTTAAATGTTATGTTTGACTGATTAGTCAGAACTAATGGAGCAAAAAAGGAATGAGAGAATAAGACATCTGGGTTGTCATGATGACAAAATGTCTTCCCTATCCCTCAGGATGGAACGGATCCGCTCCAAACAGGAAAAGTGCAAAGAGGGCCGTCGGAAGTCCGATGCCAAGGACGATTCGGCCTCAGGTAAACGGCACTACTCAATTCTGATTGGGCATGCATGAAATGAGGTTTGGACTTGTGCCTCCACTATCACGAATCATCCTATTAACCTTTAATACACTTAATAGAAAACATTCAACAACCCATCTCTTAAGATAATGACGGGGGGGAGGGGGTTGTGGTGTGTGTTTGCCGTGGTAAAGCCTGAGGCCCTTCATTTCCCCCACAGAGACACAGAAGGAAAAGAAGAGTCACAAACGTGGCAAGAAGTGGCACGAGCCCTGGCTGGACCATGCCAAAGGTTTGCTCCATACCCACCGCTATTTACCCCTGTATCTTGATTTGTCAGCACCAGACAGTCTATCTCCAGCGTATCACACTAAGTTCTAATTAAATATGGATGTTTTTCATGTAATGTTTGCTCTTCAGTCTGTTTTGGCATGTGCAGTGCTGTTTGTCGTCTGCCTGCCTTTTCCAGATGTGCATATCAGACTCTATGTATATGATAATATATGTTCATTTGCTTGTGTAATCTGTAATGCAGCTGAGTTCCTATGCTGCACTGTTTACATCTGGGTGACGTTCATTCCACCTTACAGAATGTTATAGTTAGGCATTACGTCAACAGTGTTTCTATTGGATAAGTTCAGAGGACAAAAAAACATTTTGCTGGTAAAATGTTTTGTTGGGGCAGAATGAATACACCCTTGATGTCTTCTGTGAATGATGAACAAACCTTTGACTGAGTGGGATGTTTACATGCACTGTCAGAAATCTGGAAGACTATCTCAGGACAGAACCAATCAGAGGTTGTCAAACGGTTTATTAGTATAACTGTAATGTTTTCATATGGAATAGGTTTTACATATAAATTGGCATTTTAGGGGAATTGCAGCTGCAGTCCAGTAGAGGATCGTAATCTCCAGGTCTTTTTGGCCTGTCTTTCCCACATCTGTTTTCATTATTTCCCTCCTTATGCTGAACGGCATAGTATAATCCTGCGAGTTAGTCTTCTCAGTTTCTGTTTTGTTAGAAAATCCAAAACTAAACAGTCCTGATTTTGAAGTGGTCTGGACTAGTAGTGGCCTTCACTCCATGTTCTGTCCCCATGGATAACTTCAGTCTCTTTGGTTTGTGTTAACCCTGCAGTGTTGCATTCTGGGGATTATTACCTGTTTGAGTCGGACAGTGAGGAAGAAGAAGAGCTGTTCTCAGAGGAACAGAAGCCTCAGAAACCAACTGCCTTTCAGGTGATTTCATGTTGCAAACAAAGCCTCTGACAACTTAACACTTATACAGTGTTAAAATGCACAGAAATGTGAAAGAAACATTAATTCCAATGCTTGTTTTTTATAATGGCGGTATTTAAGTATGTATTCCTCCTGCTGCCATGTGCCCACAGCTGGCGTACCGGGCATGGGTGACCAGT
This sequence comes from Esox masquinongy, assembly GCA_016801175.1. Classification (NCBI taxonomy): domain Eukaryota; kingdom Metazoa; phylum Chordata; class Actinopteri; order Esociformes; family Esocidae; genus Esox; species Esox masquinongy. The sequence continues at coordinate 9,793 of JACXGI010002003.1, read as the reverse complement.
GCCAAGGCAACACTGAGAGAACGCCAGAAGAGACAGAAAGAACAGAGGAGGCTAGAGAGAGAGGAGAAACGTCAGAGAGAACAGGAGAGCTGTCCAGCATCAGGTCAGAGATCTCACACACACACACACACACACACACACACACACACAAAAATCAACAAACAATAAGTTAGTAATTGTGTTTGTTTCAGGTCATGAAGGGAGTGTGGAGTTTGAAGAAGGTATCTCGCATGACAACCTAGAAAATGATGAGGAGCTAGGAGATGGCTCAGGTATTTTGTAATCATTTTGCCCATTGTCAATTATTCCCAGTGTTTCATGAACCTCAGTTTACTTAAGACATTTAAAACATAGTGCCGTCTGAATTACCTAAACAATGTCATGTGGTGCTGTTCTCCAGGGAAGGCAGACATTGTGCAGAGGATCCTGGACATCCTCATGTTGCTGTGGGTTGTGTTCCTGGCCATGGTTGACGGCCTGACTGAGTGGCTCAACCTCATCACCAAGCAGTACGTGGACACTTCAACAGTGCTGTGCAATGAACGCTACCTTCTCATCCACAACATCAGCCAGGTCAGTTAGACCTCCCTTCACCTAGCAGCCCAATAACACCAGGGAGCACTGACCCAGGGTGGCCAGTCATGGACCCCTAAGTACGTTTCATACATGTTACAAGCTGTATTAATAAATAATTTCGGGTGCAATTTGTATGATGTATACTATCAGTGCAGTTCAACAGCAGAAAACACAGCCAACCACTCTGCATATTTCAAGTGAAGAAGCATAGTGTCGGTTTACTGTTTTACAGAAGCCTCTGACAGATCCAATGGATGACCGGTTGTCCCAGGGCAGTGAAAGCCCCACTCTGGAGACCTGTCTCGGAGACACAGACGGGGACACCGACCATAATACCAGCGGTGCCGCCAGGTAGGTATAGATGAATACCCTTTGGACACATTTTGAACCTGAATAGCAGAAACGTACATGTAAATTGGTCTGTTCATGCCGGTTTGTAATCATCTATATTTTCCTTCTGAGGGTTAGCTGGTTACTGACCTGTGTGTTGTTATGTGCTAGTGGCTTGGAGGTGGAGGAGCCCGAGCGTCAGAGTGGCACCACCCTGTGTTGTTCGGAGCCCACCTTGGAGCTGCTGGGGGTGGAGCCGGAGCCATCGCACAAACGCCGCCAACGCCACTCCAGGACAGCCAGCGAGATGCTCTCTGACGGGTACCAACATGCACTTCAGAACCTTGCTAGAAAGTCAATTTAGTTGATATGCTACAAATCGATGTTCCTCTCATGTGACAGAACCCTAACTGTCTCCAGCTTGTTGGGCCAGGGGAACCTTACTGACCGCCCCCATGTCATCTACCTTATCGCAGGCAGTTCTTTGTAGAGGAGCTGGTCCAGTCTAGAGAATTCTACTTGTCTCAGAACCGCCTGCTGAAGCTGATGTTGGCCCTCTACAACCTGCTGGCTGCCCACTCCGAGCTGGTGTGCTACTTCATCATTGTGCTCAACAACGTGGTGACGGCGTCCGTCATCTCCGTGGTGTTGCCCATCCTCGTCTTCCTCTGGGCCATGCTGGCCGTGCCGCGCCCCACCAAGAGGTTCTGGATGACCGCTATCGTCTACACCGAGGTAGGTGGCGGTCGGGTTGAAAATCCTAGAACCAAGACCGAGCTGCTTGCTGTTTTTGTGTTGGCGGTGTGGTTGTTTATACCTGCACAAGCATGTTGAGACTAAGCACAGAGGCAAAGCCTTACTAGGCTTTACTGTATTCTCCATCTTTACTGTTGTAAACATTGAGTAAGATGTGAAATATGAACTGTCTACGATGACGTTTACTTTTGAACTTCTGGTTTAAACCAACTAAAGAAACAACATGGCATTCCTCATTGCCAGGCCTAATTTAGCGTTTAGTTTCAAACTATTCAAAATATTTCCTGTTTTCTCAACTGTTCCAAGCTGTTGGCTTTCTGGCACGTGCAACAAACCTCAACATTTAATTGCACTCAATGTTTCTGTAATGTAGGTACATGGTGTTTCTCTGTTTCTGTAATATTATCACATTGTCTCTCACTGATATGTTTTGGTTGTTTCCGGTTTTGCTCAGGTTATGGTACTGGTAAAGTACCTGTTCACTGTTATGTTTTGGTTGTTTCCGGTTCTGCTCAGGTCATGGTACTGGTAAAGTACCTGTTCACTGATATGTTTTGGTTGATTCTGGTTCTGCTCAGGTCATGGTACTGGTAAAGTACCTGTTCACTGATATGTTTTGGTTGATTCCGGTTCTGCTCAGGTCATGGTACTGGTAAAGTACCTGTTCCAGTTCGGTTTCTTCCCCTGGAACAGTGGGATTGAACTCACGCTGAACGAGGACAAGCCTTTTTTCCCCCCTCGGATTCTGGGCCTGGAGAAAACAGATAACTACATTCGCTATGACCTGCTGCAACTGCTGGCTCTCTTCTTCCATCGCTCACTGCTGCAGGTACTGTCTATCAGTCCCCCAACCAACTGTCTTGACCCATGACTTTATATCATACATTGACACATCCTCATTTGGATTTTTGTGGCCAAGGGATGTTGAAGCCCCTGTCTCTGGTGAGTGACTGATACATCTGGTTGGTACTGGTACTTGCAGGGCATTTATGAGTAGCTTGCAGAAGTGTTCTGAAGGTACATCCACAAATCGTCACAAATAAAACTTCCAGACACCACAGGCTGCCAGCTTATATCTAATAAATGCAACATTGCTGCTACCCCATCCCTTTAGTTAGTATTGGCTTAAAAAGTCTCGTTTCCAGCAGGTAGCCCCGTCTGTTTGTTTGGTGTGCATCTTTCTTTACTCCATGCGTAGCCAGTTGCTAATGAAAAGTTACCTACATTTTCTGTCTTCAGCGGTATGGCCTGTGGGACCAGGAGGGTGCTCTGGAAGAGAAGCCCTGTAGGCCTTCAAAGAAGGCCAAAAAGCAGGAGGGAGCAGAGGTAGAGGAGGTCCATGTCTATCCCAGCCCTGGGCCCAGCATAATAGACCTGGAGGAACTCAGACTGGATCAGGACCAGAAAACCGAACTTGATTCTCAACCAAAGCCTGAACCAACTGAACCAGAGCCCAGCACAAGCTCAGCACACACCCCAGAGCCCCCTGGCTCCCCTGAGGAGGGAACCAAGAAGAAGGGCAGCATCATGCGCTTCCGCAAGAAAAATCCACTGAGCAAAGGTCAGCTGAACTATAGTGGAGAAAATTAAAATATTAATGAATGAATGGCTTGGGGAGTTCAGAAGTATGTTCTTGATTTGTATTTGTGTTTATATCCTAGAAGCCTTAGATGTCAAGGCTGAGAAGAAGGAGCAGAAGAAGGAGCAGAAGGAGCAGAAGAAGGAGCAGAATGAGCAGAAGAAGGAACAGAAAAGGCAGCAGAAGGAGCAGCAGAAGGGTAAACGCAGAGAGGCAGCCAGTAAGAAGCTTACAGCGGTGGGAGACAAGATCAAGCACCTCACCATCACTGCGTACGTACGCTGGAGTCAGCCATTGCAGAGCTCTTTGGTCCAAACAGTCGTCATTTCATAGTGTAATTATGATTAGTAAAACGTTCTGTTGGTTTTAAATTGTGTTTAGTAGTTGATTATGACATGTTCACTTTGCTGTAGGTCCTCTTAAATCTTGCCATATTTGGGCAAGAGACATTGTTTTGATTGTCCATTCTTCCTTGTAGTCTGCGGAACGTCTACAAGCCCTGTCACTCGTTCTTCAGCGACATCTTACATGCACCGTACCGCGCTGCTACAGACGTCTACGCCCTCATGTTCCTCACTGACGTGGTGGATTTCATCATCATCGTCTTTGGTTTCTGGGCCTTTGGAGTGAGTGACACATACCAAACTGCAATGAATGTACCAGGCCACACTTGCCCAACCAACTACACCAGGGTTGTCAAACCGGTTCCACGGAGGGCCGAGTGTCTGCTAGTTTTTGGTTTTTCCTATAGGTTGGTTCCCAGTTCAGAACTAAACAACCAGGTGAGGGTAGAACTAACCAATTAGTGACCTAATTAATCAATCAAGTACAAGGTGAGAGCGAAAACCTGCAGACACTCGGCCCTCCGTGGAACCGGTTTGACACCCCTGAACTACACTGACACTTTAGTCATTTTAGAGACGCTTTTATCCAGAGTGACTAAGTGCCTCTCTTCCCACACCTGTGCAATTTCTGAAATGTTTCCATTTACACTTTTACATCCACAGTTTAAATTGTGTTTTCATATTGTATCACTCCTGAGTGTATCACCATATGGATGTTGTATCTCCAGACATCCTGTACTTGGTCACAATATACGGTGAGTATTTCCGTGGACTAATCGAATGCCCTCTGTGCCACAGAAACACTCAGCAGCAGCAGACATCGCCTCCACGCTGTCCGAGGACCAGGTTCCCGAGGCCTTCCTGGTGATGCTGCTCATCCAGTTCAGCACCATGATCATCGACCGGGCACTCTACCTCCGCAAGACTGTCCTTGGGAAGCTCATCTTCCAGATCATTCTGGTGTTTGGTATCCACATCTGGATGTTCTTCATCCTGCCTGCGGTCACTGAGAGGTGAGGATGAGGAGGGTTTGATTGGGTGGTGCATTTCATTGGATCTTGACTGTTCAATCACATTTGTGATTGTGTGTATCTCTTAAATATGTCCTACAGTGGGCTTTCATCATTGCTCTAGTGTGTACTGAATTTGTCTATGTCCCCTCAGAATGTTCAATCAAAACTCGGTGGCTCAACTCTGGTACTTCTTCAAATGTATCTACTTTGCCCTGTCGGCCTATCAGATCCGCTGTGGCTACCCCACCCGAATCCTGGGCAACTTCCTCACAAAAAAGTTCAACCACCTGAACCTCTTCCTCTTTCAGGGGTAAGTCAGTTCATTTATACTGTATCCCTTGGCCAAACTTTATCATATGGTTTGGTCTTCCTGTTTGGGTGTGTGATGGGATGAGGTTGTCATCAGATGGGTGAGGGGATGAGCCTGTTGTCAGGTGGGTTATGGGATGAGCCTGTTGTCAGGTGGGTCATGGGATGAGCTTGTCATCAGGTGGGTGGCGGGATGAGGTTGGATACAGTATCATCAGGTGGATGATGGATGAGGTTGGGACAGGTACAGTGTAATTGTGTGTGCTGTCAGTTTCCGTTTGGTGCCCTTCCTGGTGGAGCTGCGGGCTGTGATGGACTGGGTGTGGACTGACACCACACTGTCCCTTTCAAACTGGATGTGTGTGGAAGACATCTACGCCAACATTTTCATCATCAAGTGCAGCCGTGAGACAGAGAAGGTACAAGACCTCTGGGTTACAAATGCAGTTCATAAAGTCAGCTGCTGTCTGTAGTGTGTCTCAGTCAGCGGTTCTTACACCTGGTCCCTCCTGCTCTGCAGAAATACCCTCAGCCCAAGGGCCAGAAGAAGAAGAAGATTGTAAAGTATGGTATGGGAGGACTGATCATCTTCTTCCTAATCTGCATCATCTGGTTTCCACTGCTCTTCATATCATTGGTCAGATCGGTGGTGGGTGTGGTCAATCACCCAGTGGATGTCACAGTGACCGTCAAGCTGGGAGGATATGAGGTAAAAAAAAAAAACAAACAAACATTGTACTGGCTCGAGACCTATGCAGTCCATGCTCACCATCTAGTTTAGTCAAGCATTTAAAAGCATGTTATGGAAAATTTATAAGACACATTTTGAACTGTAGTCACGTTTGCGTTGTACTAATACTAGTAATCCCTATTCATAGCCACTGTTCACCATGAGCGTCCAACAGCAGTCCATTCGGCCCTTCACTGAAGAGGAATACAACCGTCTCAACACTGACTTCTATGACAATGCTGTACGTAACACTTCCCCCACTCCAGAGAGCATAACTCATGCCCTTGACCTGTTATAAATAGCCCCAGTATATTACTCATTAATGCTGTGAATAAGTGTGTAAATGTCAGGTATTGATAAAAGTCCCATCTGTGTGTGTTCCCTACAGGTGGCTATGCAGTTTATCACCCTGTATAGTTACGAGGACTTAGTGACCGCTAAGATTGAGGGCAGTTCAGGGTCAGTGTGGAGGATCAGCCCACCTAGCAGACAGGAGGTGGTCAAGGAGCTGCTGGGCAGCCCCGTGGGCGTGACATTAAGGCTGGCCTGGAACTTCCAGAGGTCAGCTCTGTGTGTGTGTGTTTGCGTGCGTGCGTGCGAAGAAATGTCTTTTGTTTAGCCATTATCTGCCAGTGGAGTTGGAGAATATCTGTGGGTTAGAATGTGTGTTATTATTGTTTCTGTATATATTCAGGGACCTTGGCAAGGGTGGCACTGTGGAGAACACGTTTGGCATACACTCCATCGACCTGGAACCGGGCAACCGAGTTAGAGCAGACCTGGCTTCACTGCTACTGGGGAACCGCACTGAACCTGTGTACGTTCTGCTCCACATAGAGTCAAGGGTAGCACTCCTGTTGTGTGTATGTCAAATTATGTCCTGAATTCTGTGTGTTGTTCTGTTTTCTTCTCAGACGTGTGCCTCACATGTTCCCCAACTACATCCGAGCTCCGAACGGAGCAGAGGCCAAGCCGGTCAGCCAGCTGTATCAAGGTTGAGGGGCTTTTATGTATCAGCGTCCTTCTTGCCGTTTTAGTACAAAGGCAGTTAGCCTGTGTTTCCACATTGCCGCGTCTGATCCTGACACCCTGTCACGTTGCAGGTGGTGATGAGGGCTACCAGGACGTGACTCTGTCTCTGATGAGGGACCGCTCTCTGAACAGCAGCAGTGGGGCCCAGGAGTGGTGGGACATCAGCATCGTGGACTGTTCTCCTTCCTTAGGGGCCTGTGGTGTGCTGCCCATGGTGATCTTCAATGACAAAGTCAGCCCCCCGAGCCTGGGTTTCCTTGCAGGATATGGGTAAGGAGCTGTGGCATCCCTAACTGCTTCTCAGGAACAAATTTTTTGAGCGTTGGTTAAAAGTGGAAATCAAACGTCAACTGGACCTTCCGTTTAGTTGACGATTAAACGAACCAAGTCCTTCTGCTGAACGTTCCGGAAACATTTTCTTGTTGAAAACTCATGTTTTTGTTTTCTCATTGACCTCTGTTCTTTTTTTCCCCACTCTAAACATGCCGTCCATTGCAGGATCATGGGGCTATATGTCTCTGTGGTGCTTGTGATTGGGAAGTTTGTGAGGGGCTTCTTCAGCGAGATCTCTCACTCCATCATGTTTGAGGAGCTGCCGTGTGTCAACCGCATTCTCAAGCTGTGCACAGACATTTTCCTGGTCAGGGAGACGGGAGAACTGGAGCTAGAAGAGGAGCTCTACTCCAAACTCATCTTCCTCTACCGCTCACCAGAGACTATGATCAAGTGGACAAGGGACAAGCTGTCAAGGGACAATCGCTAGTCTTTACCTGGACCATTTCCAACTGACCTAACGCTGGCACCGGTGACTCTGTTTTCACTGTGAATCTAAGCCCTTAGCTGGGAGGGGAAAGGGATATTTTCTTTCTGTACACAGTGCTATTTCCCTCTGTTGCAGGGCTGTGCTGACACTGGGCCTGGGGTTGCGTGGGGGTCTAGAGATTTTGCTAAGCCTCTCCAGTCACCAGGGTGGGTTAGGTGTCTTACACTTTTACCAGACTAAAAGAAGTCAGGCTGCTCATGTCTTAATGCCTGGTTTACAACAGAGAGGTCGGTTTTCTAAATGAGATGTGATGGCCGGGTTGACCTACAGAGCTTAAAAGCCACCTGACTGCTGACAGATCATGGGCTGGATCCTTTTACTACACTGACAAGCTCAGTGGGAACTAATGCTGCCCACAAGGGGACAATTTGAGAGAAAAATGACCTAAAGTATTATGTTTTTCCCCCCAATCAAAACACTATGAGATCTTATTCAGCCAATTCTCTGAATCTTGAAACTGTTGACAAACTGAAATGCTTAAGTTGGGAAGAAAAGCTAACTATGTACTGTGTAATTGATCATAGCAACACTCGATTTGCCTTCTTGTTGTACTGCAAATACATTGTGGTTAAATGACAACTGTAACACTAATTTCAAGACTGAAGTGTTACAAATTGCACAAGAGAAACTTTGTAATTTCCAAGTGAGCCTACATATGCATGTTTACCGTGAATGGGGTCCCTGCTAACAAGGGAACATTTAAATCGTCATTTAAATAGTGCTGAACTGAACTACCATTTTAGACTGAATAGCCATATATTTCTTATTTATAGTAAACTTTACAAAATGTCAACATACTGGAATACCACATAAGGCAATATGATCTCTGGTAAATATCATGCTGGAATAGATTTTATAAGTTCTGACATTACTTAGATCTCAGACAAAAAAATACACTGCTATCATTGTGCCTTGATATTTTTCAGAATTGTTATAATATGGTTAAACTATTTCTTCAGCAGTTGCCAATATGCACAAATGTTGAAGCAAAACTTTCCCCAACTTTGTAGAAAGTTATACTTTGTGCCATATGTTAGCGCTCATTCCCTGAGAACCAAGTTGTTTGTTATTGTGGGATTTATTGTAAAAGATAAAACCTTATTTCTATTTCCAATACAATGTGATTCAGCTCCTAAACCAATGAAAAATAAATGAGAATTTTTATTCCTGTCATGGAAACACTTGTTCAGTACCAAATCTGTATTCAACTCAGTCATTGTAGCAATACCTCAGTTAATGGTAGATTCACCATACAAGCAGTGCCGTATATAAAGAATTATTTTGGGTGCAGTTAAGAAAGAAAATACAACAGAATACCTGACTGAAAAACAATTGAAAGCTATTTGTTTTACAGTTTATATCAAGGCTAACGACCTTGGCTGTATAGTTGCCATAGGCGCTAATTCCATCTATAAGAGAGCTGCCAGTTTCATCAATAAACAATGCAGTGTCCATCTGTGTGCCATTGGCGTTGTCTGGTAACACTGGGATTTGTCTCTCACAGGGACTGTGACCCTCAAGATGGCTTGGCTTCATCCTCTTCCTCTAGCAGGAACTCACTGATCTCCTTCCTCATATGAGACCTAGACACAGTGACCAATTCCATTGAAGTATCACAGTAAATATACAGTACCAGTCAAAAAGTTGGACACTTATTCAAGGGAATTTCTGTAATTTTACTATTTTTCACATTGTAGAACAATAGTGAATAGTAATCAAAACTATAAAATAACACATTGGAATCATGTAGCAACAAAAAGTGTTAAACAGATCAAAATACATTTGATATTGAAGAATCTACAAAGTAGTAGTCACCCTTTGCCTTGATGACAGCTTTGCACACAGCATTCTCTCAACCAGCTGTATGAGGTAGTCACCAGGAATGCATATTAATTAGCAGTTGTGCTATCTTTATGTACAGGTGCTGGTCATATAATTAGAATATCATCAAAAAGTTGATTTATTTCAGTAATTCCATTCAAAAAGTGAAACTTTTACATTCATTCCACACAGACTGATATATTTCAAGTGTTTATTCCTTTTAATTTTGATGATTATAACTGACAACTAATGAAAACCCCAAATTCAGTATCTCAGAAAATTATTAGAATATTGTGAAAAGTTTCAATATTGAAGACACCTGGTGCCACACTCTAATCAGCTAATTAACTCAAAACACCTGCAAAGGCCTTTAAATGGTCTCTCAGTCTAGTTCTGTAGGCTACACAATCATGGGGAAGACTGCTGACTTGACAGCTGTCCAAAAGACGACCATTGACACCTTGCACAAGGAGGGCAAGA
>JACXGI010002002.1:61946-75455 GCA_016801175.1 Esox masquinongy | reverse complement strand
TATGGTATATCTAATGCTTTGGAAATTCTTTAGTACCATTCTCCTGACTGATATCTTTCAACAATGAGATCCCTCTGATGCTTTGGAAGCTCTCTGCAGACCATGGCTTTTGCTCTGAGATGCAACTAAGAAAATGTCAGGAAAATCCTACTAGAACAGCTGAACTTTATTTATGATAAGTCAGAGTCACTTTAAATGATGGCAGGTGTGTAATAACTTCTATTTAACATGAGTTTGAATTTGATTGGTTAATTCTGAACACAACCACATCCCCAGTTATAAGACGGTGTGCACACTTATGCAACCAGGTTATTGTAAGGTTTTTATTTTTCATTTTTCCCCCTAGAAGATTTCGGATTGTTTTTCAATTGAATTGTTCATATTATAGGTCACATTAAAAGTGGAAATAGTTCTGATTTTACATCACAAAAACCTGGCATTTTAACAGGGGTGTGTAGACTTTTTATATCCACTGTAGGGAAGGTGGAAAATATTAAGCATGCTGACGTTTTTTTGCTTTCTTGTGTAATCATACTTAGACTAACCACCTGGCCTTCCACAACTATTGACACCGCCCCTAGTACTCAGCCAATCAGGAGCCACCATTGAAAGAAAATTAGCCCTGTTGCTAATTTCAACTGCCACCGCAAACACTTTATCCTGCAGCCAGGATTGAGTGCTATACAAATCATGCTTTAATCTGTCATCTGATTCTGATTTTAAAAAATCTCCTTAAATAAAAGCTTTCAGTCTGCACTTTAAACCAATAGTAATATTATATTTTATAAAAAAACAAAGTAGAAAATGTAATTTAAAACTAAAACCAAAAAATTGTCTCCAAATACCTTTTGAGTTTCCTGTATTTTTGATAATCCTAAGCATGCATCAGTCCTCATTTCCTGATACAGCTGACCTTCTTCCCTCTGTGTTTTGGAAGCACTTTGTAAGTGCTGCACACGACAGTCTTTTTGCAGCAGGCAGCGAGGGGTCTCTATAGATATAATTCCTGACATGCATGAGGGAACAGTACAATTGCTGTAGTCTTAGGGGCTATTTCCCATCTAGAGATTCTATTTCTATGGTCTCATCCTGCCTCAACTATGGATTTGGGGGTCCTCTGTGTAGTGAGTTGCCTGCCAATGGGATCTGGTCTGTAAAGAGAAAGCCAAAGCCCGTGATGTCACACATTCAGCTGCAGCAGACATGGCTGAACCCCAGCAACCAAAACCCAAACCCGACAATGACAGACTGATTTTTTAGCTGTCTTTTTGATATGCCTAATTTTTTTTTAAATTTATGACTTTCAGGATGGTCATATATTCCATCCTGGAATAGCCTTGTTTAATAAAAAATAATATTTGAACTGTTTGGTCTCCTGTTAGGGGAAGATGTGAAAGGCTGGGGCACACTTTGTTGTTTATGTTACTTTTTTGTTCACTGCATCCTGTTAAGGAAACTGTAGCTCAGTCTTCTGGAGAAAAAAGTGTAGGTTTAAGAATGGCAGTAATGCATTCAGTCTGTTTTACAATGCTCCTGTGTATGTGGAGCAACCTATAACAATTTGAAGAGGATGCAACCAACCCCTGATATCTTGTTTTATCTCCTATGAGAGATAATGGGCATGGAAAGTAATTGAATTAAGCTTGACACAATGTATGAGAGTACTAACTATCTCTGTATGAAGGACACTAGGCAGGACATGTGATGCCCCATTACTGTCCATACCACCTGCTAGGAACTGTGTTTGTGACTGTCATAGGACTCTAGGAATAAACCCTTGGGTCATAGGTTGGAATATACCATACAAGGGTATTTTGTAGGATAAACCTTTCTTATAATAGTCTGAGTAATGGTTGGCTATGACCACTGACCACTGATCTTTGACTCATGCAAATAAAGAAAGATTCTTCCCTGACTTGTTTGTTTAAAGATTATGCTCATGGATCAAAAGTGAACAGAAGCTAACACTTAGTTCTGAAAATATACTGTAGCTTGAAGTAAAGATAGCAGTCTGGTCAACATACTTTTTTTTCGCAGAAAATTACAACATTCATTGTTATATGTGTGTAGTGTCACCATCTTGTTGAGGAATATAATTTTCATATCACCAAAATAGAGTACCAATCAAAAGTGTGAACGCAACTACACATTCAAGAGTATTTCTTTATTTTTACTATTTTTCACATTCCATTGGAATTCTTTTCCAACAGTCTTCAAGGAGCTCCCACATAGGCTGAGCACTTGTTGGCTGCTTTTCCAGCACTCTGCTGTCCAGCTCATCCCAAAACCATCTCAGTTGGGTTAAGGTCAGGTGATTGTGGAGGCCAGGTCATCTGATGCAGCATTATTACTCTCTTTCTTGGTCAAATAGCCTTTCCACTGCCTGTAGGTTTGTTTTTTGGGCCTGCTGAGAAACCTATGATATTGTCCCACTAAGCGCAAACCAGATAGGATGGCATATTGCTGCAGACTGCTGTGGTAGCCATGCTGGTTGAGTGTGCCTTGAATTCTAAATAAATCACAGTGTAACCAGCAAAGCACCCTCACATCTCCACCTCCATGCTACACAGTGGGAACCACACATGCAGCGATCATCCGTTCACCCAGTCTGAATCTCACAAGACAAGGCAGTTGGAACTAAAAATCTCAAATGATGTTTCTCTTTGCATATATTTCTCTTTGCATATTTGAGCTGTTCTTGCCATAATATAGACTACTAAATTACACAAATTAACTTTTAACAAGGCACACCTGTTAACCAAAATGCATTCCAGGTGACTACCTCATGAAGCTGGTAGAGAGAATACAAAGAGTGTGTAAAGCTGTCATCAAGGCAAAGTGTGGCTACTTTGAATAATCTACAGTATGACACTTTTTTGGTTACCACATGATTCCATAGATTTTGTTTTATAGTTTTGTTGTCTTAAATATTATTCTACAATGAGAAAAATAGTAAAAATAAAGAAATACCCATGCATGAGTCGGTGGGTCCAAACTTTTGACTGGTGCTGTACATTTTACTTATTCAAAAGTTAACTTTCACATAGTCATACTATGCTACTATAATATGCTACTATAAATAGCCTAGTCTGATAATGTTGCTTTAATTATGTTGCTTTAAAAATAACAAATTTTGCACAGCCAATCACTGCCTGGCAATGAGAATTGGCGCTTTATTTAATGCCAACCTGCTGTGCATATCGGAAAGAAAGGTAAACTAAAAAAGTTTTTGTTAGTGTTTTTCATAGGCTATCGGACTGGGTCATATATGAGATTAATTAGGCATGGTAGCTACAGATCTCGGATCAGTAGTACCTGAAATAACAACTAAGACTCATCTTCTTTCCTTTACAATACATACATATTGATATAAGGTTTACCTTAAACAAATTATACTAACTGTTAATTATTTGCCAAATCTTTGAATCTACGGAAACTGTCTAGGAAGGGTTCCGGCTCAAATAAAATGTAACCACAAACATATGGAACTTATGGCAGATGGTATGGGGATTTTACACTGTTGTCCAGCTTTGATGAAAAGTGCATTTAAAATGGCCTGTAGTACAACAACACATTTACACTGTTATCGTTTTCTTTATACGACCGAACAACTTGGAAAGGATGCTGAACAAGTAGGTGATTGGCTTCAACAGACTGGATAAAAGAGTCCAGAATTCACAGCATGAATGATCTTGACCATTGCAAACTGAGGTTTGCCATCATAAAAACGGTCATGCTGGGGCAGTATGTGGTAACTTTGAAAGTCACCCAGGTTGGTACAAAAACCTCAGCCATTGGTGGAATGCCCTTGATACCATTCTGGATGCTTCTGTATCCCTCCAAAGCTGCCATGATGGAGGTACAACTTTTATATTTTGAGTGATCAGTGTGCCAGAGTTGAAGTTGTAGCACAGCAACATTTGATGTATAAACAGCATTGTTTGGCAGATGTTGCAAAACATGCAAGTGACATGGCTGACATGTTTGAAAAACCAATGCTTGGCAACAAACCTCTTTGCCCAAAACTGAACAATGGGCCCCAATGCTCTTATTGCTCCAGGATAGTGGACCATGAAGCGATGTTTAGACTTTAATACAATTGCGTTTCATGTCCTTCAATCCATTAACAATGGGCTTCAGATTTGAATCAATTACATTAGTCTTGGCACTGTCAGCTTTCTAATCTGCCACAAGAAACAGCAAACTCGAAGGAGTTCTGGTGATGTATTCCAAGCTTGCGTGTCCCGTCTTTGAACTAAGTAGGTACACTGTTTCACAGTCGTTGTTGTAGAGGGCAATTGTTCAATTTCTTTAATCAACTTACATAAAAATTGCATTTTAGCTCAGTTGCATTGTATAATATTATTGTATTTGAAATAAATGGCATTTTTTGTTTTTACAAATAGCTTATATATTTCAGGGGCCATATTCACAACCATCTGAAGGCTAAAAGTAGCTCCTAACTTTGCTGATTTTAGGAGAAACTCTTAAAAAATTGGGCGTGTCAGTCCTAAATTTGGAATCCTACATTTCTGGTCTTAGAGTAGGGTGACCACATGTCCCGGTTTGCCCGGGATTGTCCCGGTTTCAAGCTGGTTGTCCTGGGTCTCGACAAATATCTGCAAAACATTAAAATGTCCCAGTTTCCAACATTCACTACAAATCGTCTCGGTTTTCACCACAATAAAAAAATAAAATAAAAGAATAGGCTAAGAATAATACTGTAATGTTTCCACATACGAGTCGGAGCCAAACAAACAACTGCGTAGAACTGCGTAGCAAAGCAACAACTCTCATCAAAGTGCCCCCCTGCTCCACCAACCACAAGCACGCATGATGACCAAAATGCTAAATCTGTGAAAACTTAGCAGTAGTCAAGAGGACTCCTAAGTCACTAAGACCAAATCACAAACAATCCTAAAAGGGCTGCTGCCAGCAGTCCGCCTCGTAATCAGGTTGACATTTTAGAAACATTTAATGATACTGAGCTTTTAAAAAGGTATCACCTTAATCGCGAGGGTATTATGATCATAGTAGAGCTGGGATGTAGTCACTTCACCAACAAACAGAAACTGTCTGTCTGTAATCTGTCTGTAATGCCCTCCCCAGACCCCATATCGTGAAACAAATCATTTGGTTTCCTCATGATGTTCGCCAACTACAAAGAAACAAAGCTGATTTCATGGCCATAGCTTGACCATCCAGTGTAGTTGGCGCTATGGATGGGACACATAATTGTAAGAATTATTGCACTATCAGCCAATCACTGCGGGCATAGTAACTAAGCTTGTTCATGGAACATGACATAATCCATAGCAATAGGGTCAACCCCGCCCTTTCTCTTAGCTTAAGACTTCTCCCCTTTCCTTAGTAAACATTGGTCTTAGCAGCTTTGTGAATAGGTTTTAAGAGGAAACTCTTAGCTAGGAACTTTTAGTGCTGTTTCGGAGTCCTCCTAGTGGTAAGATGTTTTGTGAATACGGCCCCAGAGGCCTATACAACGAAGCAGGATTTGGGGTATGTGACTGTCACTCTCTGAATAGACCCTTGGGTTATAGGTTGGAATATACCATACAAGGGTATTTTGTAGGATAAACCTTTCTTATAATAGTCTGTGTAATGGTTGGCTATGACCACTGATCTTTGACTCATGCAAATAAAGAAAGATTCTCCCCTGACTTGTTTGTTTAAAGATTCTGTTCATGGATCAAAAGTGAACAGAGGCTAACACTTATTTCTGAAAATATACTGTAGCTTGAAGTAAAGATAGCAGTCTGGTCACCATACTTTTTTTGCAGAAAATTACAACATTCATTGTTATAATTGTGTAGTGTCACCATCTAGTTGAGGAGGATACTTTTCATATCACCAAAATAGAGAACCAATCAAAAGTGTAAACGCAACTACACATTCAAGAGTATTTCTTTATTTTTACTATTTTCCAGGATTTGGGGTTAGCGAGCTAACCTCAGGTTGAACCCGGGATTGTCAGGGTCACGACAATGGTTCACTTGTTATCGGGTTACATCGCCATGCTACATACCTAACCTGCTCCGGAGCAGGTTATGTTAGAGATAACAAATTAACACGTACAAAAGCACCACCTACTGACCAATCAATTCTCAATTGAAAAAGGCGTCACTATTCTTCGAAGATCCTGTGGAGCTCAGTGAGTAGATAGTGAGAGGGTCTCTTAGGCCCAATCCCAATGTCCCCCCTAAACCCTAAGCCCTGAACCCTCACAGACTTAATTGACGTCACCTGGTAAGTGATTGAGTGCAAGAGGCTGCAAGGGCTCTGAATGCTATACACAGTAATGGGACAGCACTTTGCGACTTTATTATGTTACCTTGATGACGCTGAAACATGTTGCACATTATTGTGGGTTTGGGACTTTTTATTTTACGTTTTTTACTTTCTTCACGGCCAAGGCACTTAAATAGACCGACTGCCTGATTTATATGTATTGCAGGCTCTTGCCCTACAGAGTGGATAAGAGGTAATTTTCAATAACAATCTATATTTGTCAATAATCAATGTACTATTTTTGGTCAACACAGCATTGTTAAGCAAAAACTAAAATAAATAGTTGAATATACTAGGTGTGTAATGAGGTGATTACATTCCTCTAATTTCATGTGTTCTATGTGCCATCTTAAATCCTTGTTAAAGTAGTGCAGTTTACCTTTCTTCTTCTCTTACAAGGCAGGTTTGCCAGGATTTTTCTCTCGCATCCGGGCTTCCCCTGGTAACCCCAATGTTTCACATCACAACGCTATGAACTGTGGGAAATTCCCTCAGGCAAAGTCTGCAGAAATGCGGACTTACAAAAAGGGTGCATAAAGGGCTCAAAATGCCTGCGAAAGAGCCCTTGCACACTTGACGATTTGACAGTTGGACAGCCCTAAGCCCTCACAGACTTAGCGAGAACGCGCTTCAAAGTCCGTGAGTCTGTGAGTGTGGATATTGGGATTGGGCCTTAGAAAAGCAAGAATATTCAGAGACCGACAAAAACCATTGTCTTTCTCTGATGAGTATCTTTGTGAAAGAAATAGGTTTTCAGCAGAGAGAATTACATATCTTTGTCAGGTTCTTGAGCCATATGTTGCCAGTCCGACACATTGTCACAAGTCGTGCGCTTACAGTTCCACAGACTGTATGCAGAGCGTGAAGTTTTTTTGCTACTGGTAGTTTTGTGTGCTGTGGGTGATGCGGAGAACATAAGCAAAAACATGGTCTGCCGTGCAATTCGCAAGGTGGTTCTTGCTCTAACAGATCTACTTGATAAATGTGTTGTGTTCCCAGGCCACTTTGTGCACTAAGAGGGCTTTTATGAAATAGCCGGTAGAGAATAACGTATGTTGACTACTTCATATACAAATAATGTAGACCCTATGATGTTTACTGTTGAATATTAAATGCAGCATACCCCTTTCATAGGGTTCCCCAAAGTGATCGAGGCCATAGATTGCATCCATATTCCGATAACAGCATAGCTGGATGAGAGTGAAGGCGATTTTGTTAATCGCAAGTCATTTCACAGCATCAACGTTCAGATAAAGAAAAAAGGAGTCATTGTTTGTTCATACTGGTACATTGCCTACACGGACACCAAGGGTTTTCAGAAAAAGCAGTAGGATGGACAATTAAAGGTAATTTCTTTTAAGCACATATAGAAATATTCACACAGCACAGGTGTCACAGTTGGACTCCCCACCATGGAGTCCTTTCAAGTGCACATTGATATTTCACTTTTTCACTTGTTATATATATATTTTTTATTTGCTCCCAAGATACTTAACACTGCCAGAGCTGCAACTTAAAGAATATGGCAAAAATTGTCTTATACTCCATAAGAATTAATCTAAGCAACACATTACTTTAATGGAGTGCACAATTGTAATTATAGTCAGATCTAGTTGTACCTTAATGATGGGGCAGTGATATTGCGTAAGATAAAAAGCTTATCAATATCACTGCCCCATCTGTATCTATATATATATATATATATATATATACATACAGCTCTGGAAAAAATTAAGAGACCACTGCAAAATGATCAGTTTCTCTGGTTTTACTATTCATAGGTATGTGTTTGAGTAAAATTAAAAATTTTGTTTTATTCCTAAAACTACGGACAACATTACTCCCAAATTCCAAATAAAAATATTTGTCATTTAGAGTATTTATTTGTAGAAAATAACAATGGGTCAAAATAACCAAAAAAGATGCATTGTTTTCAGACCTCAAATAATGCAAAGAAAACAAATTCATATTCATTTTCAACAACAAAATACTAATGTTTTAACCTAGGAAGAGTTCAGAAATCAATATTTGGTGGAATAACCCAGATTTTTAATCACAGCTTTCATGCGTCTTGGCATGCTCTCCACCAGTCTGTCACATTGCTGTTGGGTGACTTTATGCCACTCCTGGCACAAAAATTCAAGTAGCTTGTTTGATGGCTTGTGACCATCCATCTTCCTCTTGATCAAATTCCAGAGGTTTTCAAATGGGGTTCAGGTCTGGAGATTGGGCTGGCCCTGACAGGGTCTTGATCTGGTGGTCCTCCATCCACACCTTGATTGACCTGGCTGTGTGGCATGGAGCATTGTACTGCTGGAAAAAACAATTCTCAGATTTGGGGAACATTGTCAGAGCAGAAGGAAGCAGGTGTTCTTCTAGGATAACCTTGTACTTGGCTTGATTCATGCATCCTTCACAAAGACAAATCTGCCCGATTCCAGGCTTGCTGAAGCATCCTCCACCAAATTTCACAGTGGGTGCGAGATGCTGTGGCTTCTAGGCCTCTCCAGGTCTCCGTCTAATCATTAGACGACCAGGTGTTGGGCAAAGCTGAAATTTGACTCGTCAGAGAAGATGACCTTACTCCATTCCTCTACGGTCCAATCCTTACGGTCTTTTGCAAACTTCAGCCTGGCTCTTCTTTGCTTCTCATTGATGAAGGGCTTTTTTCTAGCTTTGCACGACTTCAGCCCTGCCCCTAGGAGCCTGTTTCGAACCGTCCTCGCCGTGCACCTCACCCCAGCTGCTGTTTGCCATTCTTTTTGTAGGTCACTTGGTGTCATCCTACGGTTGTTGAGTGACATTCGAAGGAGTTGACGGTCATCTCGGTCAGTGGACAGTCGTTTTCGCCCTCTGCCAGTCTGTAGCTTTGTTGTCCCCAATGGGTGTTGCTTGACCTTGTTCTTATGAACCGCTGTCTTTGAAATTTTCAGGATGGAAGCAACCAGAATTGAACCCTTCTTTTCCTCACTCAAAGCTTTTCTTTTCAACTCTTTTGTCATGCTGAATAGTTATTTTTTTTATTCAAATTACCTTTGAGGTACTACTTGCACTGTTTTTGCCATCCAGCTGGTCCTATTGCAAGAGGATAGTGATGACCACAGCAGTGGTTTTTATACTTTTCCTTGTTAAATTAGATTTGGTTCAGGTAATCACCTAATCAGTACCTCATTAAGTAAAATGAGGTGTGCCTGTGTTGGAATATAACAGACAATGGAATGGAATGACTGCCATACATGTAGAGATGCTGATTTAAGAAAAATTAGGAGTGGTCTCCTAATTTTTTCCAGAGCTGTAGTAGTACGTATATTCTTCATATTCCTCTAAAATTATTGTTTGCTCCGCTTGAATGAAATATGCGGCCCTAGTAGACCTGTCCATGTTTGCGATTTGTCATATGGTGCAAACACCCTCCCTTTTATGTGAACGCACTCGTCGCTAGATTGGGAAAACCTGGATTGATTGAACAAATTGATAACCACCGTCGTGACACCGCTTACACGGGACTGTGGTTGTTAGGTTAAGTGAAGCCAGCTAACGAAAATAAATCCTGGGCATGTTGAACTTGCTTCGTAGTATAGGCCTCAGGTGTGTAGGATTCATAACAGGAATGTCAAATGGAATTGACTGACTGTAAATGACTGACTGACTATGCCATTCTTACTGATATTGTTGTCTGTGTTGTTGCATGTCAACGACAATGCTGACAGGCCATGTCCAGTAGTCATGGATAATCTGAGCATTGGCACTTATTGTATTAGTTTTAGTTGTATATAGTTTTATATCCTCAATGAGAATACGTGTTTATATCATTACAGCTTCACAGTTATCATCTTCATTTAATATTTCATTATGTTTCAAAGTGATTCAATGTTTCTGGTATTGGGGGTATTTCAGAAAGCAGGTTTTGTGAAAACCTAGAGTTAGTTGACTCAGAGTTGATGGAAACTCTGGGTTCATGAAGAGCCATTTCCTTTTTCTCCTGTTGCCATGATGAATCACATTATCTGCGTTCCATTGATGAGGGCTTTTTATCTCCTCATGCACATGCTTTACTTAGGGTTAACTTAACTCAGAGTTGACTGAACTAATTGTTACCACCTGTTCTGAAACCGTCAACTCTGAGTTTGACAGCTCAGAGTCAGCCAACCTAGAGTTGTGGTTTCAACTTAAAGTATGTTAACCCTGCTTTCTGAAATGCCCCCATTATCCGAACAATGTAATACAACAATCACAACCTAAAAAGCGTGCCAGCTAGAAAGCGTGCCATTAAAGGAGTTCCAGTACAGATGGAGCAGAGCAAAACACTTGCCAAAGGCACAATTTGTACAACGGATGTTCTTGAATTTCATGCTAAGCTGTGATAGGTACACAGGAAGGTAATCCCCAGAATGAATAGAAACACACAGCTCTAATACCTGGGTCCGCTTTTTCAAATGTTTCCACCTGGGTCCCACTTATCGGATAAAAAAATGCATGGAAAAATAATGACTAGAACAGGAGGCCACAAGTGAAGTTCATTATTAGTCTAACGCTAACAACTTCACATTCATGCCTGTAAATTGTAACAATAGATATAAATAAAAATATGCATTTCACTAATATTTACATCACGGCACCACGTCTAATCTCTCTAACAATTGCTACCTTGACTTATTCCATCATCATGACTGTCGTTACCCACTAGCCTAGATTCCTGTGATGAGATTTACTTATTTATTATTTATTTGAAATTGGGGAAAGATGGAGATGTTTTTTTCTGAAAGAGCAGTGGGCTACCTTGACCACAACAGGACATTTTGAGACTTATTAGTGACGCCAAACTGAACTAGTGATATTGGGAACTAGCCTAGCTAGAAAAAAATCATAACCATATTAAAGATCCACTCTGTTGCTTTATTTTAAAACACTGTCACTCAAAATTAATAATTGAATGGTGAAATTGCAAATGTATTAAAATAATATAACTGAAATATCACATTTAAATAAGTATTCAGACCCTTTGCTATGACACAAAAAATTGAGCTCACGTTCATCCTGTTTCCATTGAGATGTTTCTATAGCTTGATTGGAGGCCACTTGTGATAAATTCAGTTAATTGGACATTATTTGGATTGGCACACACCTGTCTAAATAAGCTCCCACAGCTGACAGTGCATGCCAGCGCCCCCTGCTGCCCTGGAGCCGCAGCCAGCGCCCCCTGCTGCCCTGTGGCTGCAGCCGCCGGCGCCCTCTGCTGCCGAGGACTGGCCGCCGCCGCCGCCCGCCGAGGACTGGCCGCCACCGCCGTCCGCCAAGGACTGGCCGCCGCCGCCGCCCTCTCTTGTCCCGGCCGCCCCGCCGCCCTCTCCGGTTCCGGTGGCTCCGCCGCCCTGGTCCGTTACAGCTGTAGCATGACAAAATGTGGATAAAGGGATCTGAATCCTTTCTGAATGCACTGTATGTTGGGATATATTAATAATAATAATAATAAAAAACAGAAATGTGTTACTGCAGCACCCAGTTTACACAGATGAAAGAAATTGTCCTAGTGAGGACATAATTACCTTACCATTACCCTTAAAGTTGCCGTCACATAGGTCAGACTGGTAATCTGAAGGAAAACGCCTCAACAAAAACCATCCCTATTGTGAAGAGGATTCTTCTCTTCAGCAGGGACTGGAAATCTTGTTAAAACTGAAGAAAGAATGGATGGAGCAAAATACAGGAAAATACTGCAAGACAACCTGCTTTAGTCAAAAAAACTGATGCTTGGTAGGAAATTTCCACAAGCACAAGGCCAAAGCAAAATTGTAGTGTCTCAAAAGTAAAAAGGTGAATGATCCTAAGAACAAGGCCAAAGCAAAATTGTTGTATCTCAAAAGCAAAAAGGTGAATGTCTAACAGTGGCCCAGTTAAAGTCCTGGGGCCGTATTCACAAAACATTTTATCTTACCACTAGGAGGACTAAAAGTTCCTAGCTAAGAGTTTCTTCTTATAACCTATTCACAAAGGTGCTAAGATCAACTTTTACTAAGGAACGGGGAGAAGTCTTAAGCTAAAAGAAAGGGTGGGGTTGACCCCGTTGCTAAGGATGATGGATTACTTACTATGCCCACAGTGATTGGATGATAGGGGAGGGGTCTCTGTCAGTGAATTCATCATACCAATACCGTAGAAGAATGTGTCATGTTGCCATAATATTGAAATAAAGATATTAAAATTAAAATGTAGGCACTGAAAATGTGTCACTGATAAAACATGAAACCAAGAATGATATACTGACTAGTTAAGATATGTTCAGCTAATTCTCAGTCTCTTACAAGTCTGGCAGCTCATAAAGAAATGCGCGTTAATCTTTGATGGTGCAATAATTCATGCAATTATGTGTCCCACCACCACAGAGGCAAAGCTTAAATGGATGCGATGGGTGCGCGGCACCCATGGCAACCAATTAGAGGGTCCCACAAGAAGTTTACATTATAGTTTAAAAAAATATTACAAGCAAAATAAAATGATATTATGGTTTTTTGCTAGATACTGTTCAGTTGACACTGAAGTGATTAACATCTATATTTGTTTTGTTATTCCATAATGCATTTGTACGATGACCAATGTGTGACAGTGGGGCTGTAACCAGTGTTGCCAGATGCAGAGGTTTCCAGATTGTTGTATAGTGCAGTTTTTATGTGGAGTCCACAGGGTGATTGGGCATAATGTCAGTGATATATGGCAACCCTGGGTGTAACGTCGGATCTTGTCGGCTCATTTGCTAGGGATTTGAACTGTGGAAGATAGCTTGCTTAAGTAACAAAACATAAAAATGGAACTTAGATATATGTCTGCCACTCAGAGAAAAGAAAAGCAGTACACATAGCAGTACATAATAATAATAATATAATGATATGTGCCCTTGAGAAACGTATTTAGTAAAGTTGTTGAGCAGCAAGATGCATGAGAAGATGGATAGATCTGACTTTACAATGAAGGGAACAGCATCAAGGGGAAATACAGTTATGATCCAGGTCCAACAACAGCTAGCACAAACGTTTTGTAACTGCAGGTAAGTTTTGTTGTAGCCTAATAACAAGTGTCTGTTCATCATGGTACATGAAACTTACATATTTTTGGGAGTATTCAATATTAATATTATCTGCCTCTGTCTTTCAGTTGGGAAATCTGATAGCAGTAGTAAGATTGTAGCGGCGGGGGGGGGGGGGGGGG
>JACXGI010002002.1:19832-61846 GCA_016801175.1 Esox masquinongy | reverse complement strand
TGTTTGATGTAATATTCTACTGACAGATGACTGAGATTTACGTAGTACGTCTGCGCTGTGTAGCTGCATTTTCCCTGTGGCCAAGTAGTGTAGAGTTGTCACAACCTTGATGTACGATGTTATTTGGTTGTTTCTGTTTGTTGGTGAAGTAACTGTATCCCTGACTAGCTCTACTATCATCATAAAACCCTCACGATTAAGGCGATACTTTGTTAAAAGCTCAGTATCAATAAATGTTTCTAAAACGTCTACCTGATTATGAGGTGGACTGCCGGCAGCAGCCCTTCTAGGATTGTTTGTTACTTGGCCTTAGTGACTAAGCAGTCCACTTGACTACTCTGATTAAGTTTTCCCAGATTCAGGAGCTGGCTTTAGCACTAAAACGCTTTGTGAAATACTCTTAGACCAAAAATTTAGGAGTCCTAAAGGTAGGACTGACACGCCCATTTTTTTAGAAGTTACTCCTAAATAAGCAAGTTAGTAGCTACTTTCAGCCTTAAGATATTTTGTGAATAAGGCCCCAGATCTCAATCGTGTTGAGAATATATGGCACTATTTGAAAATTCCTGTCCACAAACATTGTCAGACAACTTGAACAACATGAAGTAAATCTGCCCAGAAGAATGTGCCAAAATCACTCCAACACCTTGTGCAAAGTTAGTGCATACCAAAAATCTTTAAGCTGACAGTTTTTGCAGAAATTATTGGGTTATGCAAACCCAGTTTCATCAGATGTCTGGATAGCTGGTCTCAAACAATACCACGGGTGAAGAAACCGGATGTGGAGGTCCTGTGAAGGCACTCTTTATATTTTTGTTTAGTGTACTGGGCTATGTGTAACACCAGTGTCTTTGTCTCTATTCTAGATCTAAGTCAGAGAGTCATCACTATTATGCAGTTTAGTTATCGCAAACATTGCAGCAGGTTACAGGGAAAACAGACTGTGGTATTAAACATTTAAGGAAGTGTACAAAACCAGGTAGTGAACCACACCCTGTATACTTTTCAGGTCCTCTTCTATTACCAGCCTATTCATGGTCCTCACAAATGCTTCCATCTCTAAGATAGAAGAGTTAGGTTGTGTTTCCGATTGTTGTCGATGTTGATCCTACAAAATCTCTTTGGAATAGTGTTCCATAATGCTCTATGAATGAAAGCGTAACCAAATACTATTCAGCCAATATTCAACTAAAAGGGAAATCAGGAGCATGACTGGACAAGGACTGGATGACCTAAAAACATTCATTACCTGTGTTTACACACGAGCCCTGAATGGCCAGCCAATCCATTCCTACCAACAGCTAAAAGACCTATAAGTTGTGCAAGAGCATCGTAATAGGTGTAGCAAGTAACAACATATAGGATTGACTATTTCAATGCATTTTGGTTACAATTTGATGATATCACATTGGTGATCTCTGATTCTTACTCCATAGACAAACTTTCCAAATCCTAATTACTTTCGCTCTGTGTGTATGGACTTTCCTCTAAAAAATACAACCACAGGTTTTCAATGGGATTCAAAACCGGAGACTGATATTGATTGACTGTGAAGGTACCGAAAAATGTCAGTTCTCTTTATTTGCATATTCAATGATTATTCATTATTTAGTGTAGACAGTTATACCTATGTACTTAATTTCTATCCTAGTAGGCAATCATTGGAATGTTAATGGTTAACAGATGTTTCGGTAAGGTGTGAATGCAGGGACAAAAGGTTTGCTTGTTATTGCCTCGCTTGCTTGCTTCTTGCTTGCTTCTCTGTCATATGAGATGGCCCCAGAACAGATTAGAATGTGTCCCTAATTGATAAGGAGTCTATTCTTCAGGACTAGTTTTGTTGTTATCCATAGGTCAGTAAACCAACCCCCACACCTTTGGTTCGGGGATACAAACCAGAGTGGAGTTTGGGAAAGCTCTCTCTTGCATTTTCCTCACTCCTGCCTGCATCTTCAATCTCCGGAGGACTTTTGTCTTTGATAAGTGTACTGTAATTGTAATACTCTCTTTATATATTAAATTCATTGGTTACATTAATTAATTGACTATTTGGATTTAATCTTAAACTTATTTGGAATTAATCCAAATCAAAATCCAGTTCCTTCAACGGATGTTGTTTTGTAGTCAATGAAGAGTAAAAAATAAAGACATACCCTTGAATGAGTTGGTGTGTCCAAACCTTTCATACATATACTACTGGTCAAAAGTGTTAGGACACCTCAATTTTTCCAGTTTTTATTGAAATTCACACAATGACTGTGCTGGCCATTCCTTGATTTGAAGCCTACCATCTTGTTCTTTTCTTCTAAGGTAGTTCTGACATAGTCTAGAGGTATGTTTTGGGTCATTATCTTGCTGTAGGATGAACCTCTGATCAACGAGGCATACACCAGAAGGAATTGCATGGCACTGCAAAATGCTGTTTGCTGTTTTGCTTCAGGGTGCCACTCACTCTGTGCAAGTCGCCAACTCTGGATCCAGCAAAAGAGCCCCTGACAATCATGCTTGCTCCTCCATGAAAAAAATTTAAATAAAAAATTATGAAGTAATTTTTGATTTACAGTTGTGCTTATAAGCTTGTATACCCTGGCAGAAACTGTGAAATTTTGGCATTGATTTTGAAAATATGACTGATCATGCATTAATTTAAGGATAGTGATCATATGAAACCACTTAATATCACATAGTTGTTTCGCTCCTTTTTAAATCATAATGATAACAGAAATCACCTAAATGGCCCTGATCAAGAGTTTAAATACCTTGGAATGTTTGGCCTTGTTACAGACACGCAAGGTGACACACACAGGTGAAAATGGCAATTAAAGGTGAATTTCCCACACATGTGGCTTTTTAAATTGCAATTAGTGTCTATGTATAAATAGTCAATGAGTTTGTTAGCTCTCACGTGGATGCACTGAGAAGGCTAGATACTGAGCCATGGAGAGCAGAAAAGAACTGTCAAAACACAATGGTAATGGAACTTTATAAAGATGGAAAAGGATATAAAAAGATATCCAAAGCCTTGCAAATGCCAGTCAGTACTGTTCAATCACTTATTAAGAACTGGAAAATTCAGGGATCTCTTGATACCAAGCCAAGGTCAGGTAGACCAAGAAAGATTTCAGCCAAAACTGCCAGAAGAATTGTTCGGGATACAAAGAAAAACCCACAGGTAACCTCAGGGGAAATACAGGCTGCTCTGGAAAAAAACGTTGTGGTTGTTTCAAGGAGCACAATATGACGATAATTGAACAAAAATAAGCTGCATGGTCAAGTTGCCAGAAAGAAGCCTTTACTGCGCCAATGCCACAAAAAAGCCTGGTTACAATATGCCCAACAGTACCTTGACACGCCTCACAGCCTCTGGCACACAGTAATTTGGAGTGACGAGACCAAAATAGAGCTTTATGGTCACAACCATAAGCGCTATGTTTGGAGAGGGGTCAACAAGGCCTATAGTGAACAGACTACCATCCCCACTGTGAAGCATGGTGGTGGCTCACTGATGTTTTGATGGTGTGTGAGCTCTAAAGGCATGGCGAATCTTGTGTAAATTGATGGCAAGATGAATGCAGCATGTCATCAGAAAATACTGGCAGACAATTTGCATTCTTCTGCACCAAAGCTGCACATATGACGCCCTTGGACTTTCCAGCATGACAATGACCCTAAGTGGTTACAGCAGAAAAAGGTGAAGGCTCTGGAGTGGCCATCACAGTCTCCTGACCTTAATATCATTGAGCCACTCAGGGGAGGTCTCAAACGTGCGGTTCATGCAAGACGACCAAAGATTTTGCATGACCTGGAGGCATTTTGCCAAGGCGAATGGGCAGCTATACCACCTGCAAGAATTCTGGGTCTCATGGACAACTATTACAAAAGACTGCACACTGTCATTGATGCTAAAGGGGGCAATACACAGTATTAAGAACTAAAGGTATGCAGACTTTTGAACAGGGGACAGTTCATTTTTTTCTTTGTTGCCATGTTTTGTTTTACGATTGTACCATTCTGTTATGACCTACGGTTGAATGTGAATCCCATAAGAAATAAAAGACGTGTTTTGCCTGCTCACTCATGTTTTCTTTACAAATGGTACATACAGCTCTGGAAAAAAAAGAGACCACTCCTAATTTTTCTTAAATCAGCATCTCTAAATGTATGGCAGCCATTCCATACCAGTGTCTGTTAAATTCCAACACAGGCACACCTCATTTTACTTAATGAGGTACTGATTAGGTGATTACCTGAACCAAATCTAATTTAACGAGGAAAAGTATAAAAACCACTGCTGTGGTCATCACTATCCTCTTGCAATAGGACCCTCTGGATGGCAAAAACAGTGCAAGCAGTACCTCAAATGTCATTTATAACTAATTTATAACTATATTACCTTTGAGGTACTGAATAGAAAATAACTATTCAGCATGACAAAAGAGTTGAAAAGAAAAGCTTTGAGTGAGGAAAAGAAGGGTTCAATTCTGACTTTACTGGCAGAGGGATACAGTGAGCGTCAGGTTGCTTCCATCCTGAAAATTTCAAAGACGGCTGTTCATAAGAACAAGGTCAAGCAACAGACATTGGGGACAACAAAGCTACAGACTGGCAGAGGGCGAAAACGACTGTCCACTGACCGAGATGACCCTCAACTCATTTGAATATCACTCAACAACCGTAGGATGACACCAAGTGACCTACAAAAAGAATGGCAAACAGCAGCTGGGGTGAGGTGCACGGCGAGGACGGTTCGAAACAGGCTCCTAGGGGCAGGGCTGAAGTCGTGCAAAGCTAGAAAAAAGACCATAAGGATTGGACCGTAGTGGAATGGAGTAAGGTCACCTTCTCTGACGAGTGAAATTTTCAGCTTTGCCCAACACCAGATCGTCTAATGGTTAGATGGAGACCTGGAGAGGCCTACAAGCCACAGTGTCTCGCACCCACTGTGAAATTTGGTGGAGGATTGGTGATGATCTGGGGATGCTTCTGCAAGGCCGGAATCAGGCAGATTTGTCTTTGTGAAGGACGCATGAATCAAGCCAAGTACAAGGTTATCCTGGAAGAACACCTGCTTCCTTCTGCTCTGACAATGTTCCCCAACTCTGAGAATTGTTTTTTCCAGCAATACAATGCTCCATGCCACATAGCCAGGTCAATCAAGGCGTGGATGGAGGACCACCAGATCAAGACCCTGTCATGTCCAGCCCAATCTCCAGACCTGAACCCCATTGAAATCCTCTGGAATTTGATCAAGAGGGAGATGGAAGGTCACAAGCCATCAAACAAGCTACTTGAATTTTTGTGCCAGGGGTGGCATAAAGTCACCCAACAGCAATGTGACAGACTGGTGGAGAGCATGCCAAGATGCATGAAAGCTGTGATTAAAAATCTGGGTTATTCCACCAAATATTGATTTCTGAACTCTTCCTAAGTTAAAACATTAGTATTTTGTTGTTGAAAATGAATATGAATTTGTTTTCTTTGCATTATTTGAGGTCTGAAAACAATGCATCTTTTTTGGTTATTTTGACCCGTTGTTATTTTCTACAAATAAATACTCTAAATGACAATATTTTTATTTGGAATTTGGGAGTAATGTTGTCCGTAGTTTTAGGAATAAAACAAAATTGTTCATTTTACTCAAACACATACCTATGAATAGTAAAACCAGAGAAACTGATCATTTAGCAGTGGTCTCTTAATTTTTTCCAGAGCTGTGTATTACAAATTCTCCAAGGGTATGCAAACTTTTGAGCACAACTGTAGTTTTTCAATTGTGAATTGAAAAACTACAGTTAACAGGCTATGTTATTTCATGTAATTCAACTACAACTGTTGAGTTGTAATTATAATAATGAAAATACAGTTACTAGTTAAACTGTAGACTTGTAAAACCATTGTTAAACTAGAAAAAACATTTACAGAATTGTGGTGGGCTTTTAATATGGTTATACACATAGTTTATTGTTTCTCATTAATTCTCACTACGTAGTTGTCAGGTGCTATGTCCCAAGAATTTTATTGTGCAGGATGACGCTGTGTTGTTCGGTGCATTTGACAAATAAACCTTGAAACTTGAAAATAGATATAGATACATACACTATTGATCAGAAATACAGTGTAAAACATTTACAGTGTTAATGTTGCAAATGACTATTGCAGCTGGAAATGGCTGATTTTCAACGGAATATCTACATAGGCGTACAGAGGTCCATTATCTGCAACCATCACTCCTGTGTTCCAATGGCAGGTAGTGATGAGTTGTTCGCAATGGTGATCCATGGCTCTTTCGGATCTTCAAGTCTCGTTCACCGGAAGGAACGATGAATGAAATGAACGATGATCCATGGATCTTTCGGCACTTTGGATCACCTGAAGGAACGATGGAAGCCCAGCGACTAATGCGGAAATAAGTCTTTCAATCTTTCTGATCTCCAAGTATCTCATTTATTATCATCCTTAATGTTCCAAAGTAAGAAATTATAGCTACAATAAATATTAGAACAGTAGGCTGTTATTCAGCCTGTCAAGTGATTATGTTATTGTCACGTTCTGGCACGGCAGCCTGCCGTGAATCCAACGCCCTCTCCCTCACTTCATTATGGACACCTGTTTTCTTTGATTATTGCCTGCACCTGTTTTCCCTGATCACGGATCCTATTTAAGTTTTGCTTCCCCCTTGTATCCTGTCGGTCTTTGTTTTGGTTATACCTCAATGTCACGTAGTTCTGTTTTGGTTCCGTGTTTTAGTTTGTTTCTGTCCTAGTCCTTTTATCAAGTATTCTGTTTCGTTCCTGTCCGATTTGTTTCATTTATTAAATACCCTCCGTTCTCCCTGCGCTTGTGTCCTGCCTCCACCCGACATTGTGACAGTTATGTGCATGTCTGTTGGTAATACTGTAACTGTCAGGATTGAATTCAACTGATCAGATTTATTAAGAAACTTTTTCTCATGGTGCTTTTTATCCCGCAAACAATGACTAAGGAGAAGATCACATAAGTCTCTTAATCTTTTGGATCACTGGGTGTCTCATTTATTATCAGCCTTAGTATACAGAATTAATGCAAAATAGGTAGGCTATTTGGTCTAATATCATCTGTTACATTAAAATAGTAGTATTCGTACATTTTAAGAAGTTGTAATGATAGGATAAATATATCATTACGTTTAGAATGAACTTTTACTATTTTCTAATGATTTCTGACTTTTAACACTTGCATGGATGAGTCATACAGTTGCCTATACACTTGTCTGGGATCCTCATTACCTTGTCTATGTTTTCTTCTGTGCATGAGTTCTGGATCCTCTGTTATATCTGCTGCTCTATTGAAAATCCTCTCAAAGGCCGCTTCTGACTTCAACTCTTCCATAGTGTCCATGAGCCTCTCCACAGTCCTTTTACAAAATTAAAGATCTATTGCTTTTGTCTGCAACACGTCAAACATAACATCTGTCTGGGAGAAATTCGGCTCACGTAAAAAGCAAAAACACAAATTCAAAGTTTTCTAATTTTGTTTTCAGCCCATCTACTATTCTTATAGACTCATCCACCAAGGAGTGATCGATGATGCGAGTGAATGTGCCTATCAGGCTTTCTCTGTTAAGAGTCACTGTGTTGACAATACGAGAGGTGAAGTTCCAACGTGTGGGTGCATTTCTTGGCACTTTGGAACACCGATTCTTCTAGTATCATTACTCGTTTGGTTGATTTGCAAAAATAAGAGATGAACCCACCAAGAGTAGCAAATAAAATCTTGGCCTTGGGGATGCTTTTCAGTCCTTGGCTGAGGACAAGATTAAGGCGATGTGCATAGCAATGCGCAAAGACTGCACTGGGGGCAACCACTCGCACCTTAACTTGTAAGCCATTAAGCACTAATGCCATAACGGCAGCGCCGTCATAAGTTTGTGCAATGAGATTCTCCACAAAGCTCAAACCAGACATCTCTGACTGCAGTCACTCAAAAATGGACTGGGCATCCCATCCACTGGACACATCAAAAAAGGCCAAAAAGCACTCCTGAACTGTGCCATTATCGTCTACTGTATATAACAGACAATAACAGACAATTGAGAGTGACAGCTTACATCAGTTGTTTCGAATTCGTCAATCTGTCATGCAAAAAGGGAGCTGCATTCACTTCTCCTTTGATCTCACTTTTAAATGTTGATGCAATTACGGATATCAAATCACTCTGAATGGTTTTAGACAGGCCAGAGACCACACTAGAATTTTCAATATGTTCCGCTAATATGTTGTCAAATAGCATGCTATCAAGTCCACAAACTCCCTGTAGTTGCCCATGTTAGCCGACTCCTGCCTCTCATCATGCCCTCTAAAAGATTGCTGTTACATTCCAAGATAAGCCATCGCATCAATGAGATGGATTAATGCTTCCCTGTTTTGTCTCACTTTAACATTGTTGTATGCTCTCTGCAAACGCGCTCCCTCGTCAATCAACTCATTGATGGGTACCCGACCAAAAAACTTCAGCCTACTATTCGCGCCGATGTGGTCAAAACACTTGTCATGCCTTTTTATAGCTCTATCTAAATTCTTAACATCACAGAATCCTTGAGCAGACCTAGTGTTAAAGTGGGCTTTAGGGTTCCCCATCAGAAAGCATGGCCAACAATACAGTCGGTTAGTCGTGGGACTGCCCGTTAGCCAAGAATGTCTCTCATACCAGACCTTACTCAGATTTGAATCTTTCTGGTTACCTGGTCTAGCGTTATTGATCATTGTTATCTGTGGAGTTGGTCGTCCAGCAGTCTTGATCCATATCTTTCATGCGTAATCCAAACTGTGGAATGGCTGTGGCAGCAAATAATCCACAAATGGTTCTTCTGCCTCCCACTCTGCATCCATGCCTCTCTGTTACTGTCACTCAGGCTGCCGTAATTTTCTTTGTTAGCATCCATTCTAGCCGTCAGCCTAACAGTACATCAGGGCTGCCACAACAAGCTAACACTAGCTAGCTACTCCTCGACAAGAAAAAGGGGAACGAAAATCTGTAAAATGGTTTGCAAAAGTGGTTTGCAATTTGCACTAATAATTTCTCTTTTCTAAAATCTTGCTATATCTATCGCTATTGCTATCTATCACTTTACCGCCAGTTCATCACAGCCACGTACAATACAGTGGTCGAAAATTGAAGATGCAATTTTGAAATTATCATTGGACGAACGCAATGTCAATATTGTATTCTAGTTATTGATTAGGGAGGGAGGACCTCCTCCCTGAGGACAACAGGAGCCCGTCCTCCTCTGCCCCCCACCACCACTTCACACTGCCTGCCTTTACCCTCTGCCTGCAGGTGTCGCTGTTGAAGCATTTTAATCAGAATTTCAAAAATGGATATTGTCCAGAGAGAAATTATTTTATAAATGATACTGAGATTTGGTAATGGTTTATTTCAACCAATTACTCTTTTATATTTTGATCTCCCTCTTGCCTCTCAAAAATAGAGGAGGAGCAACCTCCTCTGAATCTATGCACCAGCACCCTCTGATCTACATACACCATGCAAATACAAATGTTTTTTTCATTTATCGGTAGTTTATTGTAATAGTATGGCACATTAAACCGTCTATAGCACCATTTCCACTGTGGTATAGAAGTGATTAAATCCTATAACACCTCCATTCCCTCACAGCCAGGGGCAGACTGGGACAAAAATTCTGCCCTGGCACTGTAGCCACACCAGCCCACATTACTACGTCCACCCATGCCCACCCACGGACACGCGCATTCGCTACTTACGTTTCTGTACAGATTGTAGTGCTACTACTACTAAAGAGTATATATAAGCAGTACGGTATATAACAGTTATTTAAAACTTTAATGTATGTGACTGGCAGACAACGCTTACTACTTTTTAAAGAGCATATGTTTATAACAAATGTACACATACAGTAGGCTACAACATGTAAAAAAAAACAGTGGCTGTGCATCTGAGTCTGTTGTATCGCTGTCGTGTGCTGCCTGTCTATGCCGTTTGTCTGCTGTTACTGTCTTGACTGTCATTTTCTACAGTATGTTGTTCTTTGTTGTCACTGTCTGTTTGGTTCTACTTGATCCTCTTTGTTTTCACTCTTTGTAAACTTAGCTTGTCTGTCTGGGTGGATTGACTTCCTGCCTGTTGGGCCCTGTCCGGGGCCGCCCCCAGAAAGGGCCACACTGTCACTGGACCCCCCTGTGTCAGCCCCAATTTTTTCACACTGCTATATTATTGGGCCGGGAGAGTAGGGTCAGTTCCCCTTGTCCATTGTAAATCCTTGTAATCTTAAGGAATGCACTCTAAAACCTCCTTGTCTCCTGCTCCGTTTAAACTTAGGAGGACATGAGGTCTTGGCCCACACCTCCCGAGTACCAGGTTCTATAGACTCGTTGCTGTCACTGTCCAAAGTCCTCCTTGGCTGTGTTGCAGATCAAGACGATAACTGACGATTCCAGCTGCCAGTCTGCTGACCACACCCCTCCTCCCTGGTTGTTCCTGACCTTGTCTCTGATCATGCTGCTGACCTGGATTAGGTTTTATAGACTCTGGACACAGCCCAAAGGCATTTATTAATTATTACAACTTGTACTCTTAAAATGTTACCCGGCACAGCCAGAAGAGGACTGGTCACTCCTCCAAGCCAGGTTCCTCTCTAGGTTTCTTCCTTAATTTCGGTCTTTTCAGACAGGTTTTTCCTAGCCACTGTGACGGCTGCTTCGCATGGCGCTGCGTGTTCTCTCCCACTCCGGCGCTCCACCTCACGATGTACTGACCGCCGGCTGGTGCAGATGGCAGCAGCGCATCCTTCACACCCACACACCTGTTTTCAGTTAGCCATTATGATGTCTATTTAGGTTTCTCATTTTCACCCATAACTCACGGGTTATTGTGTCCATGTTGCTATTGACCATGTGGTGCCGTACTTTTTTTGATAAAAGAGAAGAACCTGATTACCCATGTCTATGTTGTTTTGTTACTTTTGTGTTTTGCTTCTCCATTACGCACTCGCTACCCTCGCACTTCACAGCCACTGTGCTTCAACACTATTAATGCTTGCTCCTTCGAGTTTCAGGCTGGGTGTTTTGTAAAAGCACTTTGTGACAACTACTGATGTAAAAAGGGCTTTAGAAATACATTTGAGTGATTGATTGTTCTTGTTCCTCTGTTGTCATTCTCTGTGAACTTTGCCTCTGTCTGTCTGATTTTCCTTGTTCCTCTGTTGCCACTCTGAATTTTGCATTTCTGTCTGATTCTTCTTGTTCCTCTGTTGTCATTCTCTGTGAAGTTTGCATGTCTACCTAATTCCCCTTGTTCATCTCTGTTTTCACTCTGTGAACTTTGTCTGTTTGTCAGATTTTCCTTGTTCCTCTCTGTTGTCGCTGTACATTTTGTCTGTCTGTTTCTCCATTTTCTCCTCTGTTGTAACTACAGTTAGGTCCGGAAATATTTGAACACTGACACAATTTTCATAATTTTGGCTCTGTACGCCATCCTAAATGGATTTGTAGTGAAACAACCGGGATGCAATTGAAGTGCAGACTTTCAGCTTTATTTCAAGGGGTTGAACAAAAATATTATATGAAACGTTTAAGAATTGCAACCATTTTTATACACAGTCCCCTTATTTCAGGGGCTCAAATATAGTTAAACAAATTAAAACAATCATGAATAAAACTTTTTTAATACTTTTTTCAATACTATAATTTTTAATACTTAAGTCTGGAATACATGGTCATCACCAAACGCTGGGTTTCCTCCTTCATGATGCTTTGCCAGGCCTTTGCTGCAGCTGTCTTCAGTTGATGTTTGTTCATGGGTGTTTCGGCCTTAATTTTTTTCTTCAGCAAGTGAAATGCATGCTCGATCAGGTTGAGATCAGTTGATTGACTCGGCCATTGCAGAATATTCCACTTCTTTGCCTTAAAAAAACTGCTGGGTTGCTTTCGCAGTATGTTTTGGGTCATTGTCCATCTGTAAATTGATGCGTTGTCTAAGCAACTTCGCTGAATTTGGCTGAATCTGAGCAGACAATATATCCCTATACACTTCAGAATTCATCCAGCTGCTTATTTCTTCTGTCACATCATCAATAAACACTAGTGACCCAGTGCCACTGGAAGCCATGCATGCCCATGTCATCACACCACCTCCACCGTGTTTTACAGATGATGTGGTGTGCTTTGGATCATGAGCCGTTCCAAGCCTTCTCCATACTTTTTTCTTCCCATCATTCCGGTACAGGTTGATCTTAGTTTCATCTATCCAAAGAATGCTGTTCCAGAACTGAGCTGGATTTTTTTTGGCAAAGTCTAATCTGGCCTTTCTATTCTTGAGGCTTATTAATGGTTTGCACCTTGTGGTGACCCCTCTGTATTTGCTCTTGTGAAGTCTTCTCTTCATGTTAGACTTGGATAATGATATGCCTACCTACTGGAGAGTGTTCTTCACTTGGCTGGATGTTGTGAAGGGGTTTTTCTTTACCATGGAAAGGATCCTACAATCATCCACCACTGTTGTCTTCCAGGGACGTCTTTTCCTGTCTTCCAGGTCTTTTTGGGTTGCAGAGCTCACCAGTGCGTTCTTTTTTTCTCAGAATGTACCAAGCTGTTGATTTGGCCTGCTAATGTTCCTGCTATCTCTCTGATGGAATTTTTTTTGCAGCCTAAGGATGGCCTGCTTCATTTGCATTGAGAGCTCCTTTGACCGCATGTTGTGCCTTCACAGCAACAGCTTCCAAATGTGAATGCCACACCTAGAATCAACTCCAAACCTTTTACCTGCTTAATTGATGAAGAAATAACAAAGGAATCGCCCACACCTGTCCATGAAACAGCTTTTAAGTCAATTGTCCAATTACTGATGGTCCCTTGAAAAAAGAGGGGGCTACATATTAAAGAGCTGTAATTCCTAAACCCTTCCTCCAATTTGGATGTGAATACCCTCAAGTAAAAGCTGAGAGACTGTAGTTTAAGCCCATATTCATTATTTAACTGTAACTTTCACTGTAAACAGCCAAAATAACAAACCTTGTATTGGTGTCCAATTATTTCCGGACCTAACCGTATCTAACTGTGGATATCCAATATTTCTGTATGGCTGTCTGTGATTCACTCTTGCCTGACTATCATTTTGTCCATGCTTCTTCTTGCTGGTCTCTGCTGTCACTGGGCTTTATTCTATTGTCAAGAGGCGTTGTAGCAATTCACTCTTCTCTGTCACCCTGTCAATGACAACATCTGTATCTAGGGCAATAAGTATCTCCTTTTCAGTAGCCATCAGCATAAATGCCTCCAAGTGATCATTTGATATGGTGCTCCTGAGTCGATTTTTCATGTCTGAGTGTTGAGAAGCTTCTTTCACAAGCTTTCTGGGTGACAGATAGGCCTCGGATACAAGTTCCTACTCACCTTATAACATGGTAAGCATCTGTTAACAAGTTGAATTGCAATAAAAGCTGAAAACACACAGCACATTTCTTACATGTTGAACAACTTTTATTAATAATCTCTACTTGTTCTTCATCAGTTCCATTCATAGGTATCTCTCTCAAAATCCTGGTTGTGTACTCCTCCACTGCAGACATGTTCAGTCTCTCTTATTGACCAGTGAAACTAGTCCGCTCACACTGCGAAGTGACAACAGTGGCCCGGTTGTCAAACTTTAGTAAGCATGTGCTTAGTTCTGTGGGCTATGTCTTGGGCAATCCATTAACTCTGAGAATTTTTTAGGGTCCAGATAAGCAAGCCCTGCAAACAATGCGCCATGTGTCAGAAAGCGTTGACGGATGCTTTCAGTGACTGTATCCATGATGACGTGGTGCACCTTAGTCTTGTAGGCCATTTCCATGTCCCTTTCCGTCTCATCCTAAGCCAACTCCCCTGACTGTGATGGCTGCTCCGCGTGGCACTGCATGCTCTCTCCCTCTCCGGCACTCCACCTCGCCGGTGTACTGACTGCCGGCTGGAGACGATGGCAAACGTACCCCTCACACACAAATGCACCTGTTTCTGTTTAGTCATTATTTTGTCTATTTGAGTTCCTTGTTTTCACCTGCACCTCACAGATTATTGTGTCATTTGGTTTGGACCGTGTGGTGCAGTGGTTTCTCTTTCATGATTAAAAAAGACAAGTATTTTATTCTTTGTTTTTTTGTTTTCATTTTTTGCCTCTTCTTTTGCGCACTCGTTACCCTCGCACCTCACACTGGCATGGTCCTTCTTTTCTTTAATCCTTTTCTGTGGCAGCTCAGTTTGCACATCCAGTTCGATGTCTTCATCCTGTTCTTGTAGCCTGGCAGTAGCCCACTGCACAAAGTTGCCTGCTGCCCTTTTCACAAAACAGTGGTTTGTAAAAAATGTCTCTGACATTGTTTTGTAGAGCTTCTTGTGTTCCCACAACCATCCGATGCGCTGTCAGAATGTTCGATCCACTGGTTTGTAGATACTTTGAGAGGGGACACCTTTTCTCAAATACATTAAAAAATGTTTGGGCAGTAAGGATGGTTTTGTACTTGAGCAGGGCCTCTTTTAACCCTCTGGCTTTGACATATACATTTGGCTTTTGACTTGCCATCTCTTGCGTCAAGGTGAGAATCACATCCACAAACAGTGCATTTTGTGGGTTGCCAAAATTTCCAAAGACCTTTTTTAAGGCAGCATCTTTGGCCCACCAGCGTGTTTCTCCTATGGAGAGAGCCGTCTGTGGTGAGGGTCCTGACTCATTTTCCCCCAGACATTCATTCTTTGATAGGACTCTCAAATGAAAACTGCCAGGTCATTTAGTAGTGAGAATAGTGATGCACTTTCTATAACTACTCTTGTGGTGTCTCCCATCACAAGATTCAGGACATGTTCATAACAACACAAATGGTTTGGAGATTGTGAGGAAAGCAAGGCAGAAAAGCCATTGTACTGGCCTTGCATGATTGCAGCTCCATCAGTAGCATTACCGATACAATTACTCATGTCCAGTTGTAGTGTATCAATGACTTCTTTAACTAACTGACTAAAGTACCTCCCAGATGATGCCTCACAGCTGACAACAGCCACAAGTCACTCATGGACAACATCAGTCACATAGCAGAGGATGACTGAACATCAGTCTTTTCCAGAGATGTCTTGTGATGTATCAATTTGCACCGAGAACACTCCAGCTTGCGCAACTTCACAGGAAATAGATTTTTGAATAAGGCATCAGATGGCATCTATTACATTACTGACTGTATGTTTGGAAATCAAAGTGAGAAAGGAGCCTCTGCCTTTCCCTCCGGTCTGATGCAGCCTCTTGCTCTTCTCAATGCAGTCAGCAACGTGTTCTTGCAGGCAGGTGTCATACATGCTGATTAAAAAAATAAACTTCAAAAAGCTTCTGTGATCTACAGAGATGTCCTCCAAAGTATAAGCGGCCTCAGACTGGGACCCCGTGCAGCTAAGTCCTCTTTAGCCTATCACCGTGACAAGATCTACAACATGTTCCAGCACCTGACGCCTCTTAGGAACCTGCTCTCTGTGTGCAGACATTTGCCGGCCACAAAGTAAATGGTTAATGTTTGCTTTGCTGACCGTCAAGAGGTGTGCTTCTGCACAATTTCTGTGGACAAAACTTTGTTGATGCTCTTCAATTCTCGGATGGATATGCCTCCAATCTCTCATTGCTACAATAAATTTCCACTATCAGAGGGCTTGGCATAGGCAATACAATCTGAACGATATAAAGTGTTTGTCTTCTCACAGTATGTCAGCCACTTCCGATTTGTGCCGTCCTTACACTGAAATACTTTCTTCACTTGCTTTTTGGATATTTGCCTGGGATGGTACGTGAAAAACAAGTCATGATCTGTTGATTTAGGTTGTGTGAACCACTCAAAAGTTGACTTATCTGGGGCGTTTGCCTCTCCTGCGTGCTCTTTTCCCTCAACTTGATGATGGGTCTGAGTGTCATCGTTATCTGGATCACTACCTGTGCTAGGTTTTGCCTCATCCTGGTTTTTAATCAATGTATGCGCTTATGAAACAATTATAGGACATCATTAGGATTATTGTCATGTGTGTTCCCCTCTAGAATTAATTACAAACCCACAGTACATTTGTGTGTCACTGTTTTCTTCCTGCCTCTACACACTCCTCCCTGTTAAAGGTGCATTTCCCACACCTGTGGCTTTTTAAATTGCAATTAGTGTCTGTGTATAAATAGTCAATAAGTTTGTTAGCACTCACGTGGATGTACTGAGCAGGCTAGATATTGAGCCATGGGGAGCAGAAAAGAATTGTCAAAAGACCTGCATAACAAATTAATGGAACTTAATAAAGATGGAAAAGGATATAAAAAGATATCCAAAGCCTTGAAAATGCCAGTCAGTACTGTTCAATCACTTATTAAGAAGTAGAAAATTCGTGAATCTCTTGATACCAAGCCAAGGTCAGGTTGACCAAGAAAGATTTCAGCCAATACTGCCAGAAGAATTGTTCAGGATACAAAGAAAAACCCACAGGTAACCTCAGGAGAAATACAGGGTGCTCTGGAAAAAGACGGTGTGGTTGTTTCAAAGAGCACAATACAACGATACTTGAACAAAAATGAGCTGCATGGTCGAGTTGCCAGAAAGAAGCCTTTACTGCACCAATGCCACAAAAAAGCCCGGTTACAATATGCCCGACATTACCTTGACACACCTCACAGCTTCTGGCACACTGTAATTTGGAGTGACGAGACCAAAATAAGCTTTATGGTCACGACCATAAGCGCTATGTTTGGAGAGGGGTCAACAAGGCCTAAAGTGAACAGAATACCATCCCCACTGTGAAGCATGGTGGTGGCTCACTGATGTTTTGTGAGTGTGTGAGCTCTAAAGGCACGGGGAATCTTGTGAAAATTGATGGCAAGATGAATGCAGCATGTTATCAGAAAATACTGGCAGACAATTTGCATCCTTCTGCACGAAAGCTTCGCATGGGACGCTCTTGGACTTTCCAGCAGGACAATGACCCTAAGCACAAGGCCAAGTTGACCCTCCAGTGGTTACAGCAGAAAAAGGTGAAGGTTTTGGAGTGGAAATCACAGTCTCCTGACCTTAATATCATCGAGCCACTCTGGGGAGATCTCAAACATGCGGTTCATGCAAGACAACCAAAAAAGACTGCATGACCTGGAGGAATTTTGCCAAGACAAATGGGCAGATATACCACCTGCAAGAATTTGGGGCCTCATAGACAACTATTACTAAAGACTGCATGCTGTCATTGATGCTTAAGGGGGCAATACACATTATTAAGAACCAAGGGTATGCAGACTTTTGAACAGGGGTCAGTTCATTTTTTTCTTTGTTGCCATGTTGTGTTTTATGCTTGTGTCATTCTGTTATGACCTACAGTTGAATGTGAATCCCAAGAAATAAAAGACATGTGTTTTGCCTGCTCACTCATGTTTTATTTACAAATGGTACATATATTACCAATTCTCCAAGGGTATGCACATTTTTGAGCACAACTGTATGTGTCAGTGTGTCTCTCTTAATGTAGTCTTCCTACCACCACTGCACTTGACTCTGGTGCAGTAGCTTGGCTGTCTGCACTGGGCCCAGCAAAATTCTAGTTGTGAATAGATGAACATACAATTCAGACAAAGGAGAACATAAGTAAGCCTATGGCTTATAATACCTTATCTAACAAGCTATACAACTATTGCATATGAGTGCCTTTAATAGAAGCCTATGTTTCACCCTAACTAAGGATTAATTAGGTAGGGTGGGGGGCACATTTGACCACAGTGTGAATGTTCATGTATTTATCAAAATGTGTATTTAATATGTACTTATACGTGTTTTTCCACTTCTAGAATCCACTTCTAGTTCGATTCTTTTTGTCCATAACTACGATAGATATAGACAAGCTCGGGTTAAAAAAGGCGTTGGCATTATTGACCAATGAAGTGTGAATAGGACCAGTGTGACCGACACAGTTTTGCTCGGAGGTAGTCTGGTTGAAAATACTGGGGGCGATAATTGTTTCAACAACACTGGCTTGCAATACTCATTATGTCTGGAAAGGGTGTAGCAAGCAGATAGTTCCCCCAAATAATGTTGTCTTTCTGTACAGAGGCCTTGCGTGTGTTGATAAGACAAGCGTTCATTGTGAAAATTCCAGTTTGACTTTAAGAAAGTAGTGAATTCTGAACATGCAATAGTCCTAACTAGCACTGGTAAATTATATTGTATGTGAATTTTTTGCATGGTGGGACTTATCTGCTGGAAAGTCATTTCAGATAAATGATAATGTAACAGGTTTGTGGCCTCTCTCTCCCACGCTCTGGCTACCTTTCTGACCAGTGTTATTGTTGACAGTCTCTCTACTGCATAAAGTAAACACATACAGTACAATCCTAAATTCAGCTGCTGTCCTTTTATCAGAGTTCCTATTCAATGACTGATTGGTTTATATGATGACAGATCAACAGTCCGTCTTGGCGTGGCACTTATCAATGATTTACCTGTTGGTCTGTGCCTGTTTGTTCATGTCTATGACTTTCCTGCCATGATCATGCATAGCATCAACCAAATTCTTAAAATATTGAACACACTTTAGCTATATCTAGATGATTCTAAACATCTAAACTGAAGAAAAAAAATTGCCAGCTGTTGTGTGGAGATTGTTACCAAGAACCTCAGCTACTTACACTCTATTCTTGACTGGTGGTGGCACATCCATTACTTAGCTAGCTACTTGCAGACCCTATATGGTGACAACTAAGACAGAGATTGTGCAAATCATTTTAACAGGCATTCTTCCTTTCAAATCATTCACTATCACTTTTTTCACACAGCCATAGGAACTACTCAGTGTTATCTAGCAAGCAAGCTACTAGTACTGTAACGTTTGTTGGATTAAACTTGAAAATAAAGCTAGCTAACTACACCTTAACTATGTTTTTAGCCAGAAGAAAGCTTATATGTGACAGAATTCGGGAAACTGGGCTTACCGCAAAATTTGAGTTTTGCTTTTTATTGCATTTTATAAAGGTCCAGATTCAGAGCTTTGAAATGGTATATAAAACAATACTGTTTGATAAAGTTATGGGAAAGATATGCTGCTTTAAATGTTGATAATCTGCTATACTTAGTTCTGAGAAAAGAGGCTTGAAAGATTCACACTTTCCAGAGAGCTGGTCTTTGTTTACGCCCATTCAGTGTAATTCACACCCTCTTAGGCCTTAACCCCACCCAGCTATTTAATTATTCAAATGGGACACTCTGGCCTTGTGCTAAACTGGTCTGGTTGGTCTCTAATAAACACATACTATATCAAACAAAATTAAATTTTTCACATGGACTTGATACATCACGTAAAAAGTACAGTGAATGGTAAAGTAGCTTAGCAGCAGGATTCATAATAAACAGTAGCAGCAATGTTAGTGCAAGTAGTTTGAGTGCAGGTGGACAGCCACTGAGCCAGTAGGGTTATAGATTAGGCTTAATCACACACACCTGGATAAATGACCGGCCAATCAGATATCTTATTATCACGCTAAGTGACTTGTTCACTTTTGTGAAGACTATGCAAACATAATAGCTAAGTATAATCACACACAAGCTAGAAACCAGGAAATGTTAGCTAGATGGTATGTTAATGTTGTTACCTAGCTAGTTAACGTTATCAGACACGTCAGTTACTGTGCAAACATAATAGTTAAGCATAATCACACACAAGCTAGAAACCAGGAAACGTTAGCTA
Source organism: Esox masquinongy (assembly GCA_016801175.1). Classification (NCBI taxonomy): domain Eukaryota; kingdom Metazoa; phylum Chordata; class Actinopteri; order Esociformes; family Esocidae; genus Esox; species Esox masquinongy. The sequence goes on along the minus strand of JACXGI010002002.1, from coordinate 42,122 downwards.
GCTGGTAAGTTAATGTGGTTACCTAGCTAGCTAACGTTAACAGTAACGTCAGTAGCTGTAGCTAGATAACTAGCAATACAAACGACTTGGACAACGTTTTGAAAGGGAACTATCTGTAGCTATTTAGCAAATGTTACACTTACCCGTATACATGTAGGAATGTTTCGCGGCAGACTGAAACAATTATATATCCTCTGATCACATACAAAGTCCTTTGTTGTTTGCTTAGTTTGTTGACGTTGTTTACAACGCGTCTTTTCGCTACCGTTCACACTCAAGGCGTTCAATACTCTAATAATCTATGCATCTTTCATTGTCGCTATCATAACTGCCATGATTGTCCTTTTCTTGTAAATGTAATCCGTGGACAGTTGTTTTATACAAGAGTAGCTATCCTTTTCTTTCCGCCATTGGCACTGCAATGAAATGCCCCAATTTTGCCCAAACATTTTGAACAGTATCAAAGTTTGGGATTTCCTCGTTGTCATCGGATTCATCTTCTGAGTCATGGCATCATTGTACTCCAGAAAGTAGTATCTCACAACTTCGTTGATAACACCAGAAAAATTCAGGGCAGCGAAAATGTGATTCACAGCTGTAGCAATGGAATCGCAGTTGTCCATTTTTGAAAATCCCGGATCACAATGATTTATTGACCAAGCAGTCCTGTTATGACAAAAGCTGTTTACATGATAGACCAATCAGAACTCAGTATGTCAGCATGTCCAGCCCCTTCATTATCTCAGCCAATGGAAGGAAAAGTCCTGTATTTTCCGCAGGTTAAACAAGGGTTTTAGTTATACATTTTATTCGCATTTTCACTTCGCATACTACTTTGTTATTAAGTCACATTAAAGTTCACATCTTCAAGAAGGCATTTCTGCATAAAAGACAAAATGTCCCAGAACATGTTCTTCTTCTTACAAACGGCTGTCCTGAAAAGTAGTGACATGCGACATAAGCCCAGTTTCCAGAATTCGATCACATATTTTATCACGTTCGTTCATTCTATAGCTATGAAAATGTACTGACATTTATACACGTTTTACTTACTGTGAAAAGAAAACTTACAGCTACAGTAATCCACTTAGCTAGCCTACACACCTTACTTGTCATGAAAGAATGAATGAGAATGTTGGATTCGGCCACGACGGAGACGTGACTAGTTCCAAAGCGTCATTTTTTTCAAAATAAAAGTATTACCCAAAACAAAATTATTGGGAGGGACACTTTAACCCATTTTTAATATTAGGGAGGACATGTCCCCTCCGTCCACCCCAGCTCCTACGCCCTAGGACTAGCTACTTGTGTTCAAAGTAAAGTTCTGTAACAATGTCTACAGTAGTAGACGGCTATTGCCATTGGTAGTGTTCGACGTGTTAGGCTATATTGCAAGTAGCCTACAGCAGACTGTTTACCCCAAATCCCACCTTATCTGCTGATATTTCAGTCATGTGATTCAGTAACATGCTAACTAACATTTATAACTACATAACCAATTATTACAAAGCAATGCCATTTTAAAATATATGGAGGTTCCACGCTAATTACTACTACTGTTACAGCTGTGAATACAATATACTGTGAAAAAACACGAGCTAACTGGCAGTAATGGCGTGAACTGCGTGAAAATGACTTGAGTTAGTTGTACTTTTTCGGTTTTCTTCCTACCTCCACTGCACTACTGTCCTCTGCTGCAGCTTCAGCAGCAACTGATCTGTCCTCTGTGTCAGATACAGAACCCGAAACAGCCGATCTTAAAGTGGAACTGAATCGTGATTACACACATTGATATCATAATTGAGTATATATTTAATAACAAAAATAATACAATATAAAAATGTACGTCATACTATAAATAAAAGAAATTCTTATTGTGTACATAAGAAGTTTGGTGTGCCGCCATGTTGGTATACAACTGACGTCACGAGAATGGTAGCCCTCTAATCTCAACCCCGCAAAACTGCATTAACAATCGAAGAAGACCGACCCATCATACCTATCCCTGTTCATCCCTTGGCATATGCTTTTGAACAAATACGTGTGTTCCCGTAGTGGTTTCATATGAGGCAGATCATTTAGTTGTGTCGGAAGATACAACTAAATATAGATAACATGCTGAACAACACCGAGTGGTGCTCTTGTGGTAACTGCACGGCAATACCAACAACGACTGAATCGATCTGCTGCAAAGAGGCAGACCTGCACGACCTGTGTGTTGGTGGTTCAGGAGAATGGTCGTGCGTCATTGACCACAGGCTCTTCACCATGCTCTGTGAAGAGAGAGCCCTTTTAGAGGTGGCCATGCTTTCTCTGAAGGATGTTCGGGCAGAAAGTTTGGAGCCCCCTATAAATAGCTGGTAAGTTGCAGCTACTGGTACTTTCACGTTGTGTACAGCATTACAAGCTTACTGGTCCAGTTGATAACTTGTTCGCTAGGTTAAACATAACTAACTACGATGTAGGTACCTAGCTAGCTTTGTGCGATGTTACTATCGTGTCTGAATTTGGGAGCGAGCTATGTCAAAACGCCATTAGGCACGTGTTTAGAAGTTTAGCTGGGTATTACTTCGTTAGGCATGAGCTAACAGCTGAATGACTACAGTATGTGAACTAACTAGCCGCAGTGTGTGTAGTTGTATTTTACTTTACATTTGAGGTGTCATCGTGTGCGTGTGCTGGAATTTGGAATTAGTGAACTACATGTAATTGGCTTAATACAAGTACAGGTATTAGAGCTATGGCTGGGCCTCAGTTTAGACATTTTTGTAAGTGAATTCATGTCGAGTCTGTAGCTCCACAACTGACCACATGTCAAATGAATAAATTACAATAAAGTTTTCCACACTAATCAATATTCATGTTTCAGTCTTTACAGGTTGACTGCCTATAGACAATTCACCCTGTGGGCAAGGGGGCACTTGGGAAGAAGGAACAGAGTGCCTAAACTTGCTTGTGTTGTCAATGCTATCCAGTCCAAGTTTCCCTCTGAGGAATACAATGGCTTTGAATATGCTTTTTATGATGGAAACATTTGACTTATTGAAACAATTTATTACAATATGCTTCATTTAGTAAATGGTATTCTGAAAAACAAAATGGTTATAATAATTTAATTGAACCTGGTTATATGCCTTAAGTTATAAACCTGCCAGTGTACTACAGTATTCAGCTGTGGATGTTGTAAATAAGGTTGAAACCTCTTGCATATGACTTCGTAAGAAATTGGCATTTATGGGAAACACACATACAGATCAACTTTCATAAAAATATGAATGTCACTGACTTTAACCAAGTTTACATAAACACAAGCAAAAACATAAAAAGTACTTCACCTAATGCAGATTTGATTTAAAATAGGTGCTTCAGGAAACCATTTATACTGATTCTATAGGACTGCTTGGGTAAATGAGCCCAATAACAAAGCTACTTCTAATCAAACTAGAATACAGCAGTCGTGAAATGTAGGTTTAAAACACACTATAGTAGTCTTTAAATAATTTAAGTAATTATTTGATCGGGTGCTAGTACTGTAAACCTTACAATAATGGCCTAGCTATAATGGATAGATGGGCTAAGCATTGCCAGCTTAAGCCAAACAGATGTTAGCTAATTGGGTACCACGCTGCAGAACATCTGTGTTTGATGAGCCAGCTACATAATTTAGAAAGAAGCAGTACGCATGAAAACATGTATCGGTACCACCAACTATTTTGCTACAGTCTATATATCTTAGAATATATATATATCTACACTATGCCTAGCAGCTTCAGACCATACCTCCTCTAGTCGTCTAGCGCGTCTTCGCGCTCTCTCTTCACGCTGAAACGAGTGGCTCGTCTTGGTTGCGGGAGTGTCTGTGTTTCCCACGCTGTATCCTGAGAAGTTGAAGACTGAAGGTATAGCATCTGGCTTTAAGCAGTTGGTCTTTAACTTAGTTAGCATCCCTGAGGCATTGAACACAGGTTTATAAATATAATATTCCGCTATGAAGTGATCACTGCAAACCCTGAATCCGGGGGCAACAGGTGGGCTTTGGCGCTTCATAGATACAAGACATTTTTGCAACACTGGTTGCTGCTTGCGAGGTAGGACATGGTAGTGTACACCTTCTGTCTTGTAAAATTCATTTGTACAACCTGGGGCTATACAATATGATCCCCCTTTGCATCTCTTTTTATCTGGTTCGTTTGAAGCCATTTTTAACTACCGGTTATCAATCAGTTAGTCTTGTGTTTAGTATTGCCTGCTAGCTGTCAGTGAGAAGTAACCATGCTCGTTACGTCACTGACGTGGCGATTCCAAGATGGCCGCGCCCTATAGTTTATTTACAAATGCACAATTTTGCTCTTTTAGTTGTCAGGTTAAGTTTTGTTATCGTATTACATTAATAATAGGGGCCATACTTCATAAATCGGTTCAGTTCCACTTTAAAGGTGCCCTATGCAACTTAACGCTACCTATCGGCAGTGAGTTGTATATCAGTTCTATAACTACATTAGGATCTGACATTGTCATTACTAACTATGAGCATACTGACCAGTTGGAAGCAGTGTCAACTCCAACCATCGATGCTGGTACAATGAACACAGACTTTCGTTTCAAATGGGGTTAAAGTTGATGGGCCCTTTCCATAACTACGGAACACAGAATAAACAAAGTAAACAGCTAAACCAATCAAAACGTCATCTGGGCTATCTACTGCGTTAGATGCATTGCCATATTTCAGAGACTCGTTGATGGGGCTATCTAGCAAACATGAAACCATAATCGTTCCAGCTAGCCCTAGCTGGAACAATAATATGTGCACTTCAACTAGGTTAAATCTAGCTAAAAGGCAATATAATTGCTTCTTCCGAGCAATATTTGCTTATGCATAAGGTTTCCCAGCAAGCAATGCACTTAGCAGCCCACCGGTGGCGCACTAGCTTTTTGACGCTGCGGCCGCAAAGCTTTTCTGCAAATCGTCTGGCCAGCAGGCCGCCACCAGTGGGCCGCTTGCATTACAATGCCTTCCAACAATACCCTGATCAGCAGCCCAACAGCGGCTAGCTGCTTTTTTTGCACTAAACCCAGCGGGATGCCCCAATATTAGGTATTATTTAGAATAATCCAATTTCAGTCATCACAAACGACAATGAAATTAATTAAATCTGAACAATTTATTTCAAATAGTGCAAGATGCATACAAAAAAAACTTACATTATACAGCAAGCATACAAAATTAACATGTGCAAATTAATTGAATTAAATAAAAAAATATAAACGTGCAATATATCTGTCCAGAAACAGATAGAAAAAGCAAAGTATTTGAATGTGAAAAAGTACAAAATAAACATAATACAATACTAAATAAGCAAGGACTGGAATACAAGTGTTGTGGCTTTGTGCTGGAGCTGTGCCATTCATATTCACGGCAGGTCCCTTGTACCTCCGACGTCTTCTCCAACCTGCACGGTCAGCTGCCCGTTTCAGCTACCTGGTGATCTGGTTCTGAACAGGCTTGTCAGTGGCATCCCGGGTGGAAGGATTCTTCCTAACTGCTCCTGTAATACAATAATCAGATATTATAATCTGGCCTTGTGAGTAGTTGTGAGTAGTAGTAGGATGGCTTCTGTCACTTTTGCATGATTGATACATGATTGACAGGTAGACATACGGTTTGGGGGTGGGGCTTCCTGTGTGACGTATGCAGGGGTGGGACTTCCGGCGTGACATATGTTCCGGGGTGGTACTTCCTGTGTGATGTATGTTAGGGGTTGTAACTTCCTGTATGATGTATGCATGTCTGGGGGGATGAAATATAGTATGGGGGTGTGCGGTTTGTAATTTATGGTGGCTTTGATGTTTAACAATAGGGCTCCAGGGTTCAGGAATGTTTAATCCCACAGGCAATCGATAACAATCGATTATGATAACTTCTAAGTGTGTACAACCAGTGGGTGGAACCTTTCATGTTTTACGACGCCATAGGTGGCTGGCGTGGTCAGTGTAATTAAACCACACAGACCCCAGGTGTTGGTCATTCAGACTAGCCTGAGTAAACCTATGTGTACATTACAAAACATGGCAGATTCTACAGCGATCAATCTGAATGTTTGTGTCCCTTTTCTGAAATTCCTGGACATTGTGTATCTCCAAAGACTTGATTAAAACAATGTTAAACACGTATTGCTTCTCATTAGTGACCCAATGCTCTACGATGTCTTAACAAGTTATGAAAAGTATTTACTACGACCCGTCAAACACTGGTGCTTACATGGGTAGAGAGGGTTTGAAAAGAGCGTGCTTGGAGAAAATCGGGGAGATCCTCAAAAATGGTGTGGCAAATGATTGGCTATTGGCCCAGGATACATACACGCTACACAGGCCTGTAGCTAGTAAATTTCAAAGAAATAGTTATTGTTCATATAAATTCACAATTTCAGCTGGGTTTTGTCGACATGAGTGCTTATAGTGTGGAAAACGATAACATGAAATTAATGTTAACGTATAGATTTGTTAAGTAAATACGCCTGGATTCGTGTGCTGAGAAAAAGAAGCGCTATCGAGGTAAAGCTTGCATTTGAAGACATTAAAAGAAGGAAGAACCCCCAAAAAAGTCCAAACGGACAAGGAGTTTTTTTATTCACATTTTGAATTGTTGATTAAGTACAACATAAAACATTTAGCTACAGGAAATGTCAAAGCGAGCATTGTTGATAGATTTAATAAAACAATTAAATCACGAATGTGGCGGTATCTCATGGCTGCCAACATACATCGTTATGTTGATGTGATTCAAGATTTGGTTCGTAGCTACCATCGGTCTATTAAGATGAAGCCTGTTGACGTTTGTGATGAAAATTTTAGACAAGCTCTCAAGAACCTGTATGGTACAACAATGATCAGAAATGGAAATCAAAGTTACAAGTTCCGAGTTAGAGATACTGTGAGACTCTTAAAGTTGAGAGGGGCGTTTACCAAGGGTTATAAAAAAAGGTACACAGATCAATATTTTACAATAACAGAATGTGTTCCTAGGGTGCCTCCTTTTATATAGAATAAAAGATTATGACAGTGATGTGATCATTGGGACCTTTTATGAACAGGAATTACTGACAATAATCGTGGCTAAGGATACAACTTTTAAAGTGGAGGCAGTTCTGGATGGGAAAGTACAGAAAGGAAGAAAATGAGTCTTGTGAAATGGCTTGGTTGGCCTGAGAAATTCAACAGTAGGATAGCATCGGAGCAAGTCATTGACCTACAAACAGGATAAAAACACTAGGATTTGCTGGACCGCGTCATTTACAGCGACTGCGATCAGCATGGGTGACGGCGGTTTCTACATAACGCTGCCTAGTAACTCATCGAGGCATATCTACCCAAACAATTCGATTTCGAGCTATACCACAAAATTTGCCGAAGGTATAGATTTGAAAGGTGATTGGGAAGTGTCATTGATAGAATTCCAATACCTGCATACGTGGAAGACTTACATGGGGTGGAAACGCATTTGAACTACATGACTTGAAACACGACAAAACGTATAATATGAACTATCCACCGATTATTACATTGGCATAGGAAAACTAGTGGCAGAAATCAATTTTTTTTAAAACCACATGGCATATGGGTCGGGAATGATGAATTTAAAAATAGAATGTTTCTAAAAGGCAAGCCCTATTTTAATTTTTAGCTTAAAACCAGGCAAATGTTAAGGGTGGTACGCCCCATTTCCTGCAGATATTCTGGCAGGGTTTAACACTCTATACATCTACACAGATATAATTGATTATCAAAGAGTTGGGGACAGTCATGTCCCGCTGTTGAGAACTGTACATATTACAGGGGGGAAAAAACGAAGTTGTCACAGTGACGTACGACAAGCCACACTACGTACCTCTTAGCAAGAGTCAGTTTGATGAGATCTGCACTGAAGTAAAATCTGATCAGAATCAGTTGGTTTCGTAATTTTGGAAGGTGATTGCAAAATTACACTTAAGGCCAGTCAAACAATCTTTTAGACTATAAGATGCAGGCTCAGAAACTCTAAGATGATCTTCAAAGGTATATTGAATACTATACAGCGCAGGCCGGTAACAGGTTACCGGGTTATCATGGTAGCGCAGAAATGTACGGGGCGGGTCTAGGGGGCCTTTTCCATGGGCTTTTCCGGATGGCTATACCTTTGTTGAAGCGTGGTTTCTCAATCGCAAAACCACATTTGAAAAACACAGCGAGGAATATATTAGAGGAGGTTGTCAGCAACGTCATGGCGCGCCAAACAAAACAGCAGGATGGATCTGGGTTGATGGTTATGACTCAAGGTGTTAGAAAGAGACCACCCGGTAGGAGCAGCCTACCAAAGAGTAAAAAACACAAGGTTGAGACAAAAACAAGAGCCACTGTTAAAAGAAAACATACCACTCGGAGGACACTCAAAGGGAACACTGCAAGACTGATTAAAAACATTTTTTAAAGATGGCACTCATACACCGTATGTCTGGTGAATGTATGAAAACCGAGTAGGATTTATTCACAGTCCCTTTCACACAGACATCTATTGAGAAAAATGCATACATTGAAATACCAACCTATCTGCAATATCAGATGCAGCCCCTCTGGATTTCTTTATTGCTGGAAATTGTGAAGATTTCATTGATCTGAACAATACTCTGCTGTACCTACGTGTAAAAGTCACTAAACTGGATGAGACTAATATTGATGCTGGCGCCAGTGTTGGTGTTATCAGCTACCCGATAGCCACCCTGTTTTCACAAGTGGACGTCTCCTTGGGTGATCGTTTAATTAGTCAGAGTAGCAACACATACCCCTACAGAGCTGTTATAGAGAGCATTCTGAATTATGGAAGTGATACTTTAAAGACTCAATTTTCAGCTGGTTTGTTTTTCAAGGACACAGCAGGCCACATCACAGGAAGTCACGTTCATTGAAAGCGCGACAGTAATTAGCCAATGGTCTTACAGTACTGGGATGTGTATTCCAGGTTGGGATGTCTATAAGTAGAGGACAACCAGAAGTTTCTTTGAGATTGAGTTGAAATTGAGTGAGATGACATTGAGTATGAAGCCTGAGTCTGTAATCTCATGAACAATATACTATCAAATGCTGCAATAAATAATTGAACTACTCTCTCCCTTGACGACCGGGTACGCAATCATTATTTCAGCCACTAGACAAAACGGCTGATTCTAACATTACGGACCCTGCAGGAGATAACAAAGGACTTATGAAAGGGCTGCCTATTCAGCGAGTAGTATAACATACGAAATAATCTGCCCTGTTCATAGCGATATCTTCTTTCAAGAGAAACTCTTGTTAAATGGTGTGGACATAAAGGTTAGGATGGTATGCTGTAAAGACGAGTTCTGTCTTATGGGGGCAGGGGATGTGCGTTATCGTCTACACATAGTATCAGCATCACTCTTTGTCAAGAAAGTGACTGTATCACCAGCCGTGAAGCTTGGACACGCTCAGGCGCTACTTTCAACCAATGCAAAGTACCCAATTAAAAGGGTGTGCATCAAGACTTTTAGGTTACCTGCAGGGAGTCGTGTTTGTAACCAGGAAAACCTATTATTTTTAGGACCCCTACCAAAATGCATTGTCATTGGATTGGTGGACAATGACAGTTTTACAGTAAGTTATACAAAAAATCAATTTCATTTGAAACATTATAATTTAGAGTTTATGGCTGTGTATATGGACGGTCAACAATTTCCTAGCAAACCATTCCAACCAGATTACACATCGGGATCAGCAGTGCATGAATTTTACCAATTGGCCCTAGCTTGAGGAAAACACCTAAAGGGTCAAGCCATGGCTATTGACCGGTCTGACTTCTTACACGACTATGCTCTTTATGCATTCAACTGTGCACCGGATGAGGAATATGGTCAACATCTATCCCTGATTAAGTCTGGGAATGTCTAACTTGACATGAGGTTCAGTCAAGCACTACCCCACACGATTAATTTGGTTGTTTATTCCATTTTTGACTCCATTATCGAAGTGTCCAACCGGGCGAAAGTCATGGTAGACTACTATTAGGAAACATTACCCAAACAGATGAGAAATGAATACCGCAGAGTTGACTGGCGTGGTGAACCAATTTTCATCTAGGACTAATTTCTACGGTGTGCTGGCATGCGACCAACTACCAGTGGACCTGTCAGAGATGTTGCATCAATGATGATTGTTAATACGCACCCATCTAATCACCCCGGAGAAAATTGGCAGGCTATTTACATCACAGACGATGGCGTCGGAAGGTTTTACGACAGTTTTGGAAACTCCCCAGATTTTATGTAGTTTCCTAAGTCAATCAAGGCTTTTCTGCAAACCTGTGAGAATGTGGAATGCAGCTCAAAATGTCCAGGATGTGATTTCAACCACTTGTGGAGAACATTGTGTGTTCTTTCTCTATCAAATGACAAGAGGTCTGAGTTACAAAGATGTTATGTCTTTTTATACTGATGATGTATGGAAAAATTATATATTAGTCTCCAAGTTTGCATCTACCCACACGAAAAACTCATGCAAAACATATGCACACAGCTCTGGAAAAAATTAAGAAACCACTGCACCTTTTTCTTTCCTTTCCAAAAAAGTCGAAAAGGACGGTTTTGAGTGAGGAACAGAAGGGTTAAAATTAAGAGACCACTGCAAATTGAACGCTTCTGTTCCTCACTAAAAACTTTCCTTTTCAACTTTTTTGGAAGGGAAAGAAAAAGGTGCAGAGGTATATGTGGAGCTGTATATGTAGAGAATTTCTCGAAATATATTTACATATGTGCCCTGAATATGTTCATGAAATATATAACTTGCGCTTCTCACAATATCATAATACAATGCATGTCATATATTTTGTGTTAAAATAATGAAAATGAATATGCAGTATTTTAAGCATTTCTCATCAACACATTATGGAATTAACCTTCAAGACATTAATACCAGAGAATCTCCTTGTTACAGTAAGTTTAACTAATTATCGTTGGCAAAATCGGGAGCAAACCAATATAACCACCAGTCTAGGCCTTATTGCATTACATTAATTACTGTGAAAATACAATTATTATCTTTTAGAAAACAAGAGTCGATTTGTAAATTGTGCAGTATGTATTTACCATAATTTCTATTAAATACACTGAAAATGCAAGTAAAGAAACAACTGGTTAGAGTCAGTCATCTTAATTTAATAAGGACCTTTAACAGTATCATACAACTGCCATTGTGTCACAATACAGCTCCGGAACAAATTAAGAGACCACTGAACCTTTTTCTACCCTTTCCAAAAAAGTCGAAAAGGAAGGTCTTGAGTGAGGAACAGAAGGGTTTAAATTAAGAGACCACTGCAAATTGAACGCTTCTGGTCCTCACTCAAAACTTTCCTTTTCAACTTTTTTGGAAAGGAAAGAAAAAGGTGCAGGGGACTCTTAATTTTTTCCGGAGCTGTATAATGATAAATGTTTAGTAAATACAACAAAGTTTTGACTTGAGTCACTGTCAAGCAGCATATAGTACCTTTTTCAGTTTCAATATAATTAACCACTATGTACTTCAAGTTTACATTTCAAAAAAGACTCATTATGAAAACAATATGCGTACATTTTAACACGGTATCATGAATGCCATTCCTCTCTGTGAAAGTACTTCAAAGAAACGACTAGATAACATAAACATATGACAGGAAACAATACAAATATGGAAATATATCAGTTAGATATAAATGCTAAATGCATATTACCAACTATAATTTTGTCATTTATGTAAATATATTTACATGTATAGAAGTCACATTAAAACATATTTGAAAGCGGACAAAATCGAATATGTAAATATATGTATGAAATATACGGCCATACATTACTAATACATAAAATATATATATATTAGTATATGTTTAAAAAGAATATAGGAACATATTAAAAATATGTTTTCGAAATATATGTCAATATACAGTATCTCACAAAAGTGAGTACACCCGTAACATTTTTGCAAATATTTGATTATATCTTTTCATGTGACAACACTGAAGAAAGGACACTTTGAATGTAAAGTAGTGAGTGTACAGCTTGTATAACAGTGTAAATTTGCTGTCCCCTCAAAATAACTCAACACACAGCCATAAAATGTCTAAACCGCTGGCAACAAAAGTGAGTAAACCTCTAAGTGAAAATGTCCAAATTGGGCCCAATTTGCCATTTTCCCTCCCCGGTGTCATGTGACTCGTCTCAGGTGTGAATGGTCTCAGGTGTGAATGGGGAGCAGGTGTGTTAAATTTGGTGTTATCGCTCTCACACTCCCTCATACTGGTCACTGGAAGTTCAACATGGCACCTCATGGCAAAGAACTCTCTGAGGATCTGAAATAAAGAATTGTTGCTCTACATAAAGATGGCCTAGGCTATAAGAAGGTTGCCAAGACCCTGAAACTGAGCTGCAGCACGGTGGCCAAGACCATACAGTGGTTAAACAGGACAGGTTCCACTCAGAACAGGCCTCGCTATGGTCGGTTGAGTGCACGTGCTCAGCGTCATATCCAGAAGTTGTCTTTGGGAAATAGACGTATGAGTGCTGGCAGCAAAGCTGCAGAGTTTGAAGGGGTGGGGGGTCAGCCTGTCAGTGCTCAGACCATACGCCGCAAACTGCATCAAATTGGTCTGCATGGCTGTCATCCCAGAAGGAAGCCTCTTCTAAAGATGATGCACAAGAAAGCCTACAAACAGTTTGCTGAAGACAAGCATAGTACGGACATGGATTACTGGAACATGTCCTGTGATCTGATGAGACCAAGATAAACTTATTTGGTTCAGATGGTGTCAAGCATGTGTGGCAGCAACCAGGTGAGGAGTACAAAGACAAGTGCGTCTTGCCCACAGTCAAGCATGGTGGTGGGATTGTCATGGTCTGGGGCTACATGAGTGCTGCTGGCACTGGGGAGCTATAGTTCATTGAGGGAAACATAAATGCCAACATGTACTGTGACATACTGAAGCAGAGCATGATCCCCTCCCTTCGAAGACTGGGCCATAGGGCAATATTCCAACATGATAACGACCCCAAACACACCTCCAAGACGACCACTGCCTTGTTAAAGAAGCTGAGGGTAAAGGTGATGGACTGGCCAAGCATGTCTCCAGACCTAAACCCCATTGAGCATCTGTGTGGCATCCTCAAACGGAAGTTGGAGGAGCGCAAGGTCTCTAACATCCACCAGCTCCGTGATGTCGTCATGGAGGAGTGGAAGATGACTCCAGTGGCAGCCTATGAAGCTCTGGTGAACTCCATGCCCAAGAGGGTTAAGGCAGTGGAAAATAATGGTGGCCACACAAAATATTGACACTTTGGGCCCAATTTGGACATTTTCACTTAGGGATGTACTCACTTTTGTTGCCAGCGGTTTAGACATTAATGGCTGTGTGTTGAGTTATTTTGAGGGGACAGCAAATTTACTGTTATACAAGCTGTACACTCACTACTTTACATTGTAGCAAAGTGTCATTTCTTCCGTGTTGTCACATGAAAAGATATAATCAAATATTTGCAAAAATGTGAGGGGTGTACTCACTTTTGTGAGATACTGTATAATACATCCGTGTGGGTAAGATGTATCAGAGTAAACGTGATAGACAAATGTGTAATTTACAGCATGCTAAATCTTCTGAATCATTTATTTTGTGTCATGGTTGTTAAAGAAATAGACAGTTAAAAGAATATCTTATGCCTGTTTTATTATTCAAAAATAAAGGCAATTGTAAAACAACATCAATGTTTACATAGTATTATTCATACAACAAATAGTCAGAGCAAAAACATACACTTTGACAATGAATCACACATTATTAAAAATAACAAATAAAATCCCATTAAAATGGAAGCAATTTTGTGGGGTCTATGGTACAAATAATGCTTTTGTTGAATGATAATCCGTTGCGGGGGGAGTGGTATTGGAAGTAGGTGCCCGAGATATGGCCAAATGATCCAGGCGTTTGTTTATACAAATTTATTTTACGCCTTACAAGCTCAGTTGGAATAGTTTTAAAAAGCATGTTGAGACATGCCATGGCCTCTAAGAACTCCCCCCACCCCAAAGGCCTTCTAGCATCAGCAATTTTGGTGGTTGCCGTCACTTTTAACCAGATCCAAGAGGTGCAAACCCTTGATTAGTCCTTGACAAGTCCATGAAGTCAAATCTTTAGACCTGAGCATTCTATTTGGAATATATTCAACATTCTTCTTACTCCTCGCAGGCACATTGTCCAAAATGTCATCAACAAGGTTAACATTTCGATTAGCAGTTTGATTAGTCTCAGTCATGTTTACTACATCAGCCCCAGTCTCAGACCCAGGTAGACTTAAAGTCAGTGTATTTGTGTCAAGCCCACTCTGTCTAACAACAGTCAAGAATCTTTGTAAAATGGCAGAGTATCTTTTAGCTTTTTCATGTAAATCCATATCAGTCTTCAAGAGCATATTGAGTCCAAATCATTTTCAACAGATTGTCTTACATCAGTGCTAATTGTTTTGGATTCTTGAAGTTTTTCTGACAGTTGTTGCGGCACCAGAAACATTTGCTGAGCGTGATCCATGTTTTTTAACCGCGTCTCGATGCAATTAGGCTGGTTAGGAATGGCACTGCTACGCTTAGTAACGGTAGCAGAAAACCTCCAGACTAGATGATGTTTTTCTTTTCTTTGCGACTGAAGTGTTCTTTGTAGACATGTATATAATGTTGGATTTTTCTCTCTTCACTTTATGCAGCTGCGAGTCTGTCAAGGGTATATTACCGTGCCTTAGACTAAGAGCAATTTCACAGTGATTGAATGAGGTCTCTGTAAGTGGTTTCTAAAATAACTTTGTTGACTCAGCGGTGCCTTGAATAGTATCTTCAAAAGTGGTAGATTTCTACGAATGCGTTTAGACATGATCAAACTTTCTTAGGAATGTACACAACAGGCCAATCCCCGGAAAACAATCCTGTTCTCAGACGGTAGTCTTCTGGTGTTGTAGCCTTAAAGTCTATAAGTAAATAACCAAAGGGTGGGTGCATTGCATCTTTAAAACTCTCCATGAAGAATCGAGAAAGGCCGGTGTATATTTGTCTTCCTAAAATACTAATCTGCTGATTGTCACGTGTTTTTAAACAAGATGAGATAATTTGTGTTCAAGTTAATAGTTCTACTAGATTTGCCTTTAACAAACATGTTTTGGACAAGGTAGATGGCACTCAGATTACAGTGGTGTAAATATTGTGTGAAAACTCTCTCCATCTCCAAACTCTCTGATGCACTTTTCATTAAATCGTCAATAATTAAAAGGTTGTTTTTCTGAATCGGTAACAGATTGTCATCACACAACGATGTAATTTCTCTCAACTTCAACATTTCATCATACAACGGTTGCCAAGACAAATAAATCCAGACTATATTCTGAATTTCTTTGGGGAAAACAACATCAGCATTATCAAGCAACATCTTCACAAAATACGTTTTACCTGAGTTACTGGGTCCGCTAATGATACAGCTGAATGGGTGTTGTAGTCGTGGGTCAAATCCGCTACGGTCACTATCCATCCTAGAATGTGATTTAGTACCCGTAAGGCCTTGTGCTCTAATCGGGGATCAGTACACGCTTGTTGTATACAACTCTGAAGCGCTTGGACACTACTGTTTTTCAATGTGAACGCTCTTTTATCTCTAGCAATTGTGTCTGCATTAGTAAGGACATGATCATCAGCACCACCTTCACCTTGTATAAAGTTATCAACCAGTCTTGTTAGCGTCTCCAAATGTACAATACCCAAGTGGTAGCTGTTGAGTGTAATGCCTTCGGCTTTGAGATAGGTCAGACCTTTAACGTTTTTGTAACCGTATGTCTTTGGGCCACCACTAATAAATTTTGCAATGCTGTCACCATCCGGTAACTCATCGGTCAAGTCACCCAAGAACTCCCCGTGGCGTGTGACAAAGATCACTGAATCAGTGTCTATGTAGAGCACACGTCTATCCAACTTCTCCAAGAGTGAATAAAACTTGAGTCTAGCATAAGCAGTTGTGAAAGCAGCAAAAAAATATTGCCGTTACATGGTTTGATTGGTGTCTGCTTTGTGTAACGCCACTGTACAATCGCAACTGTGTCTGAAATGAAAGAGAATTAACTTCTATTTCACTAGAAAAAAGGTAGTGGCTAAACTCTTCCAGATCTGTAGTTAGGGGTTCTCCAGTAGGAGAAACCCTATTGTTATTGTTAGTATTTTTATTATTATTATTGGCGCCAAAATGCATAATAACTCAAAAAGTCCATGGTAAAAAATGCTATAAACTTGCATACTGTTAAAATAGTCCACGTGTAACAACCATACAGACCCCCGCCCTGATTCCTCCACCAGGGGTGCTATAGTGCACAATTCAATTTGCTTATTTCAAAATGATGCCATTTCCACCCTGTTTGTCCTACAGTGTTGATTTTTTTGGTATCTGCCTCATTTCTCATGTTGAATAAAAAAGTCTCAAGGACCCATAAAGTCCGCCATGATGGATTTTTATGTACATTGAACATTTGTCCAGACCTACAAAAATCTTCTTCTCATGAACCGTAAATCCAATTGACTTGTCCTTTGGAATACAGGTGTCTTATACATGCCTCCCTTAATTTTTTTCAGGAATGAGAGAACTTGCAAAATGGCGGACAAAATGGCTGACTACTGTACAATATATGTATGCACAATGTGCATGTATGCAATTCTTTATTGGAACAATAACCTATGCACCTATGCATTCATTGTGCCTTCTGACACCACCCCCAGATAACACCATGTGCATTTGTTTGCTGATATCTCCAAGGACTGCAAAACGGCAGCTGCCAGAAATCTGACCATTTTCAACACAAGCTAATGCTAATGCTAATAAATGCGTTTACAACTCTCCTTCTCCTGAAACGTACATCGGATTTACTTGCCAGCAAATTTTCAGACTCTAGGCCATACTTCTGAACAGGGCTGATAATGAAACTAGTTGCTATGTCAAAAGTCGACTGAACACTGACTTCACAAAGTTAGCCCTTTATGCTAACTCTAATGACCACTATAAAAATTTCCTTAAAATTAACCGGTAATCTGATTGACCTGACTGTTGGTGAACAGGTGTCTCAAATGTGCCTCCCTATAGGGTTGTAAGGAATAAGACATATATTACAAGAAGGCGGACAAAATGGCTGACCAGTATAAAACGTATCGATACATACACTTCATGTGTGCTTTACATTATGGCACAATGAATATACAGATCAGGTACCTCCACACAGATACCCGACCCGATTCCTCCACAGGGGGCGCCACAGGCCACGCCATAATGCATTTCTTCCACAGTTATGCCATTTCCACCCCGATTGCCCTAGAATGCTGATTCTTTGTGTACATGCCTCTTTCCCCAGGAGATGCAAATATGCCTCAAGGACATATGTCTGCCATCTTGGATATTTTGTACACTCAACATTTCATGAAACCAATAAAAATCTACATAAAATCAACAATAACTCTGATTGACCTGGCAATCGGCAACCATGTGTCTTATACGTGTCTCCCTATAAGGTGTTCACAGCTATGAATAAAATACAAGATGGCGGACAAAATGGCTGACCAGTGTAAAATAAATGCACTCACGAACTTTATAAAAGTATACACCATGTATAAAATATAGACCATGTATACCTACCACAAAGACACCGGACCCTATTTCTCCACAGGGGGCACCACAGGCCACGTCCTAATTAATTAAATTCACAATGACAATTTCCATCTTGATTGACCTAGAATGCTGATTCTTTGTCTACATGCCTCATTCCCCAGGAGGTGCAACACTGCATCAAGAACATGTACCCCATCTTGGAAAATTTGTACATTTTATGAAACCTATAAAAATGTACAAGATGGCGGACAAAATGACTGACCAGTGTAATACTTATGGATGCATACACTTCATGTGTGCATTACATTATGGCACAATGAAAATACAGACCAGGTATATTATCCACAGAGATAACTGACCCGATTCCTCCACAAGGGGTGCCACAGGTCACGCCTTTATGCATTTTTCCCACAAATATGCCATTTCCACCCCGATTGACCTAGAAGGCTGATTCTTTGTGTACATGCCTCATTCTCCAGGATGTACAAAACTGCATCAAGAACCTATCATGTCTGCCATCTTGGATATTTTTAACAGTTAAAATATCATGAAACCTATAAAAGTCTACATAAAATCAACAATAACTCTGTTTGACCAGGCCAGCGGCAAATATGTGTCAAATATGTGTCTCCCTATAGGGTGTTTAAAACTAAGAGAAATAATACAAGATGGGGGACAACATGGCTGACCACAGTAAAAAAAATACATGAAAGTGCTTACCATGTGATTATTTCTGTTGCCATATGCTTACAATGTTGTTATGACGGCTTCCCTATGCTCACTATGTCACAGGAGAACCCCGTCCCATGGTTGCTTGCAACTATATTTAACATTGTGTTTATAAATTTAGTCCGCTCACCCATCTTACCCCAAAGACTATTCATTGCCAATTTAGCCAAAGATCGCCTAGCACTGTTTACAACAATGTTTTCCTTGTCAAGCTGCACACCCTCCTTTTCATGATATTCATTAATATACTGTTCTTTAGCATCATCGTCAACCACTGATGGTGGGAAGCCGCTAGCTTCCTGCTTGTGCTTCAGGAATGTTCTCATGTAATCTGCAAAAAGATTACCTAATTTCCTGGTGAAATCCCAGACTTTTAATATTTTCACAATGTGATAACCTTTCTCAACAGCCTTAACCAGTACAATAGAAACCCTGGTACCAGTTAAAGCTCTGAATCAGTATGTGAACAATCAGTCACCAGGTTTTCAGTCACCACGTCATAACAACAGGTTTTGCACATAATCTACAGAAGGGAAAGAACAGTTTACCACCAACATAGAATGTGACAGTCTGTAAATTTCCAAAATATTGGTGAAGTTGATGATTTTGGATGTGGTTTGGCCCTCCCTTGGCTGCTTTCATTTGGTGTGAGTATTTATGTCACTTCACTTCTTCAAGCGGCAGCTTGTAGCTGCATTTTGTCTAGTGGCAGTGTTGTCGCCTGCAAATAAGACTGTTGCAGTAACAAAGACAGTTGTGCCGAGTTGTTCTGCGGTGCTATACTGCAGGTCAAAAGTTTTAGAACACCCCCATTTTTCCAGTTTTTATTGAAATTTAAGCAGTTTAAATTTAAGTCCAGTGAATAACCTGAAATTGTACAAAGGTAAGCAATAAACTCCCAGAGGTTAAAACAAGTTTAGGTTATCAAAAACCTAAAAATAATGCACATTTCAGGGTTATAAAAGAGGCCTTTTTCAGGGAGCAAGTAATATATTAACAATTTACTGCCGTTCTGCAGCAATGGAATTTAAAAAATCCTTGAAAGTTGATGCTAATAATTCCTACAGGTGTCCCAACATATGTTGGTTACTTACAAACCCTCTGTCTGTATAAATGTAGTGTTGGAACAGACTGTATTACTACACACTCTGGGGATATTTGGACAGTATTGTGCTGCAGGAAGTAGTATATTGCTATCATAATGGCGAGAAAAAGGCAATTAACTAAGGAAGACAGACCATTATAACCCTTAACCTGTTGACACTGGTGTGGTCACGCTAAAGTGGTCCCTAAAGCATAAAGTCAAAAAGGAGTGTGATTAGAATCTTTAGATACAAACATTTACAGAATTGTTAAAATTCATGCAGTGCTGATCATGATGTGTAATCTGGTTGGAATGGTTTGCTAGGAAATTGTTGACCATCCACATACATAGCCATAAACTCCAAATTATAATATTTGAAATTAAATTGATTTTTTGTATAACTTCCTGTAAAACTGTCATTGTCCACCAATCCAACGACAATGCATTTTGGTAGGGGTCCTAAAAATAGGTTTTCCTAGTTACAAACACGACTCCCCTGCACACCCTTTGGGAACATTGCATTGGTTGAAAGTAGCACGTGAGCGTGTCCTAGTTTGAAAGTCTCTTTGGTTTCGTGGCACTCAACTGCTTTGCATACAGCTTCCACATTAAATTTATCCATGTATTCATCCC
The DNA here is from genome assembly GCA_016801175.1 of Esox masquinongy. Lineage (NCBI taxonomy): Eukaryota > Metazoa > Chordata > Actinopteri > Esociformes > Esocidae > Esox > Esox masquinongy. The sequence continues at coordinate 21,984 of JACXGI010002002.1, read as the reverse complement.
TATTCTCACTCAGTCTCTGTGTGATGTACAGCTCCGACTTGAGTTTGTGCAGAAAGTTCTTAGTTGCCACATGAATTTCAGTCAGTCGTGCTTGAAATCCACATGCATTCAAAGCCTTGACCAGCACATGTTTCAGTTGCGGTGTTAAAATTGTCTCCACAATGTCATCATAATGGGTCTCAAAAAAATAATCAGGCAGGTCGAGACAAGAATGTCTTCTCTGGCACAGAGAAGACATGCATGCTTTGTGGAGAATAGTTGCAACAACGTTTTCCAGGACCATACCCAATGTTGCTTTGATGATCTTTAAAACCTGTGGTGGTAGGAATTTGTCCATTTTCTGATAACTCTTGTCAACATTTGACAGGTATGATAGATTAAGAGGTCCTAGCTGAGCGCCAAGCCGGTCAAGCCAATGGTAGTTTCTTGGTGGGTTGAATCGAGGGTTTAGGGTCCAGGGCAGCATAGCCGGATTCACCGTTGTCATCCAAGGCATCACGCAGCCAGTCCTCAGCCTTGGGTTCTTCAAACTCCGCTTGGTTGTACTCTTGAGACATGTTTCGTAAAGTCTGTCGGCTGCATAGTGAAAGGCGGACTGTCTGTTTGTAAGCTGTGTTGAGGATTGTGTTAGCTTAAGGCAGGGCTTCAGGGTTGTACAGTGGATATAAAAAGTCTACACACCCCTGTTAAAATGCCAGGTTCTTGTGATGTAAAAGAATGAGACAAAGATTTTCCACCTTTAATGTGACCTATAACGTGAACAATTCAATTGGAAAACAAACTGAAATCTTTGAGGGGAAAAAATACAAAATAAAAAACTCACAATAACCTGGTTGCATAAGTGTGCACACCCTTAAACTAATACTTTGTTGAAGCACCTTTTGATTTTATTACGCCACTTAGTCTCTTTGGGTAGGAGTCTATTAGCATGGCACATCTTGACATGGCAATATTTGCCCACTCTTCTTTGCAAAAGCGCTCCAAATCTGTCAGATTGCAAGGACATCCCGTGCACAGCCCTCTTCAGATCACCCAACAGATTTTCAATTGGATTCAGGTCTGGGCTCTGGCTGGGCCATTCCAAAATGTTAATCTTCTTCTGGTGAAGCCATGCTTTTGTGGATTTGGATGTGTGCTTTGGGTCGTTGTCGTGCTGAAAGGTGAACTTCATCTTCAGCTTTCTAACGGACACCTGAAGGTTTTGTGCCAAAATTGCCTGGTATTTGGAACTGTTCATAATTCCCTCCACCATGACTAAGGCCCCGGTTCCAGCTGAAGAAAAACAGCCCCAAAGCATGATGGTGCCACCACCATGCTTCACTGTGGGTATGGTGTTCTTTGCGTAATCTGCAGTGTTGTATTTGCGCCAAACATACCTTTTGGAATTATGGCCAAAACGTTCAACTTTGGTTTCATCAGACCATAACACATTTTCCCACGTGCTTTTAGGGGACTTGATGTTTATTTTTGCAAACTTCAGCCGGGCTTGGATGTTTTTCTTTGTAAGAAAAGGCTTCCGTCTTGCCACCCTATCCCATAGCCCATTCATATGAAGAATACGGGAGATTGTTGTCAAATGTAGCACACAACCAGTACTTGCCAGAAATTCCTGCAGTTCTTTTAATGTTGCTGTAGGCCTCTTGGAAGCCTCCCTGACCAGTTTTCTTCTCGTCTTTTCATCAATTTTGGAGGGACGTCCAGTTCTTGGTAATGTCTCTGTTGTCATGTTTTCTCCACTTGATGATGACTGTCTTCACTGTGTTCCATGGTATATCTAATGCTTTGGAAATTCTTTTGTACCCTTCTCCTGACCGATATCTTTCAACAATAAGATCCCTCTGATGCTTTGGAAGCTCTCTACGACCATGGCTTTTGCTCTGAGATGCAACTAAGAAAATGTCAGGAAAATCCTACTAGAACAGCTGAACTATATTTGTGATTAATCAGAGTCACTAAATGATGGCAGGTGTGTAATGACTTCTATTTAACATGAGTTTGAATGTGATTGGTTAATTCTGAACACAGCCACATCCCCAGTTATAAGAGGGTGTGCACACTTATGCAACCAGGTTATTGTAAGGTTTTTATTTTTCATTTTTCCCCCTCAAAGATTTCAGTTTGTTTTTCAATTGAATTGTTCACATTATAGGTC
>JACXGI010002002.1:0-19732 GCA_016801175.1 Esox masquinongy | reverse complement strand
GAGTGGAAAAAGTTCTGACATGATTTATCTTTGTCTCATTCTTTCACATCACAAAAACCTGGCATTTTAACAGGGGTGTGTAGACTTTTTATATCCACTGTATGTCAGTCGAAGAGTGCGCAGTCACAGTCACACTCTAACTTACCGATATTTTCTGGAAATAGCTCCAGTCTAACAGAGTCATATTGCTTCATTCCTTCGATGACTTTAAAAAACACATCTACTGTATTGTGTGCCCTGCTTTGGCCCCAAATAAAACACTATAAAAAATATTTGAAGGTGCCCCATAAACTAGGAACAAAGGTCATTTGATCAGTCAAACCCTGTTTGAACACCTTGCCTTCGGACAATTTATAAAATGCGACTTCTGGTATCTCTGGAGTGAAAATGTATCCATCAGTTCACCCGTCTTCCAACTTCCACTCCTGTGCCATCATATCCCTGTGTAGGTGATGAATTCGAGCTAAACACTGCATCGGTTTCTTAGGTGGTGGCATCTTTATCGTGTTAACGCCACCTAAATGTATTCTCTTACCGACTTCCTGTGAGGCGGTTAAACTGTTAACCTTAACCGGTGTTGCAAACCCAATGTTGATCGCTGTAGAATCCGCCATGTTTTGTAATGTACACATAGGTTTACTCAGGCTAGTCTGAATGACCAACACCTGGGGTCTGTGTGGTTTAAATACACAGACCATGCCAGCCACCTATGGCGTCATAAAACATGAATGGTACCCCCCACTGGTTATTGACCATGTGTTGTACACACTTAGAACTTATCGTAACATCGATTGTCTGTGGGATTAAACATTCCTGAACCCTGGCGCCCTATTATTAAACAACAAACTACATATCGTAACATCTTATACCTTGGGAATTTAACATTCCCGAAACCTGGTGCCCTATTGTTAAACATCGGACTTACATCATTACTTACAGCTCCGGAAAAAATTAAGAGACCACTGCACCTTTTTCTTTCCTTTCCAAGCTGTAACTTAACATTGAATGTCTGGTGAATTTAACATTCCCAGAACCCTGGAGCCCTATTGTTAAACATCAAAGCCACCATAAATTACACACCGAAAACCACCATACCATATTTCATCCCCCCAGACATGCCTACGTCATACAGGAAGTTACAACCCCTAACATACGTCACACAGGAAGTACCACCCCGGAATATACGTCACGCCGGAAGTCCCACCCACGAGCATACGTCACACAGGAAATCCCACCTACCAAACCGGAAGTCCCGCCTACCTGCACAATCAATCATCAAGTGACAGAAACCATCCTATATTAACTACTCTTGTGAATTCAGATTGACATTCTCTTCAGTCAGCTGTTTATCTGAAGCTAAAAAGCACAAAGAAATGTCAATGGTTTAATAGTGAAATAAAGATAACTAACTGCCTTATACATGTAATTTCAGAAAGGCTGTAAAGTATTGCATTTTAGTAAAGGGCACAAATTCAGACAAATTAAATTTTTTATAAAGACACAAGATGCTAGTGTAACTATTGTCTTGTATTTACTTGATTGTAGAGCCAGCTGTGCCCTCAGCTCGACATTCTGTTCAGTCAGCCGCCTGATCTTCCCCAAATGTTCTGAAAGTAAAGAAGGACAGTTAATTATTCAGTCCTAAATATCAGGTTATTTTACACTCCTCAGAACTCAATATTTTGCAGTGTCCGCCAAAATGTTCATTCTTATCTTCATGTGCAGAGCTAAAACTTCCCCCAACCTCTGCCTTCTTGCCCTTAAAATAAATCAAAATTGACAAATAAAATTGAAAGCAACATGCTTTAATGACATAAGTTAAGCATTTGGGTTAAGTGAATGAACCCACACATTTATTCCTCCACATGGTCCTCCACATGGTGCTGTGGAGTACCTCTCTGGTGCCGTAGCTTCCTCCATCCTAAAAATAAACATAAAAGTTGGTGAATAGGTAAATATGGTGAAAACAAGTAAGCATTGCAGCAATTACCAGATCAACAGGTAATTCACATACCTCCAGGGGTGCAGTCCACAGGGTGTTGTGGTGTAGATGTGCATCCTTGGGGTGGTAGGGGCCCACTCTGGAACGATTTTCGCTCCTCTGGCGATACCCACGTGCGGTCTCCCACATATCTAGGAAAAAGGAAGGTTTTGTAAGCATTTACCCTGCAAAACAAATTTGCATCCTAAGTTTCAAATTGTTATTACATTGTCAAATTTACCTGCATGCTTGATGACTTAATAAGGGACAGCCTCCCAGGTGTCTTAAGTTCTGGCAAACTTGTCATGGCTGAAGGACTTCCTGCTGGTGATGCTGTGTGGTGGCCAGTAGCAAAGTCCCCCTTTCAGCCACATGCGTGGAACTACTGCCATACAGTCATCATCCTCCAGGAACAAAACTACAGAAAATGTCATGATCTGAAAGCAATGTTTAGAAAAGAGGTTTAGAAAAACGGCCAGTTGCAAGTGTTACAGCAGCATAACACACAGGCTAGCAAAGGAGCACTGTCGGTACACAAAGACACACACAAGACACCTCAGTAACGGAATTGTAACAAGTGCAGGTTTAGCTAGTTTAGCTAACAACAGACAATGTTACTGCCAAGAGTTAGCTATCACACGTGGATAACGTTACACAAAATAACACAATTTAGCTAATGTTCCGTACCAGTTGATATAAGTTATGAGGAATAAGCACAACATATTCTAACTTGTTGATACTCTATGAAACATTTATTATTTATTATTGTTGATACTGTTGTTGATACTCAGTGAAACATATATTATTTAATATTTAGCTAAGTTAGCTAACGTTACCATACCTGCTAACGTTACCATAACTGTTGATATGCAAAGAAGTCCAAAACATCCGAACTTGAGGATAAACAAAGAAACACAAAATAGTATGCTACCAAACTTGTGGACACATGAAGAAACACAGGGGTTAGGTATTTCATCTCAGGCCAACAAGTTTTTTTTCCACTTCACCAAGCTCACTTTCTATAACTTGTTTTACCGCCTTTGGTTTATAACTTCCGGTCAGCTACTAGTGACTTTGACTAAAGAATTCAAATTTTAATAGAATATTGCAAACAGTCATTGTTTAACGCAAAATATTACGTTCTTACTCAGTAGCCTAACAACACTTAACGTTATTTATTTGTTATCTGTAGCTATGTATGTGACCCTGCGTTCAATCATTTTCAGTCGGATGTTGAAAAAAATCTTGATTTTCGTCTGTTTCGGGAGTTCATGAAATTTTATTAAAACAATGTCATAATCTACATGTTGTATTGTCCAATTCAGAGCATATATCTTATACCTTACACCCTTGTAAGAGTTGTTCGTTTTCCTGAACGAAATTTTAGTGACTTGGTAAAGAACCAAGTCACTAAAATGATCCAGTTTTCACATCACTACTTTGAAGCGTGGGATTCCTAGCTAGCTAGCATTCTTGTCGGTGTAAGCAAAGATGGCCCCTCCCTTGTTATATTGTGCCTTGCTAGCAATTCACATTACATTTGCTACAGCGCCATCTACGGACACGGCGGTGTTCAAACACAGTAAAGAACTGTCCCCCATGATGCGAGTAGTCGAGGACAGGCGAGTAGAGTAGAGCCGGTACCATGCAGTGGAAAAGGGCCATTAGTTCGGGGGGAAAAAAATTATGGTAATCAACGGCAAGAGACGGCTGTTTCTAACCAGTGTGTCTATGTGTTGTAGAACAAAATGTGAAAATCTCTTAAGCTTATGTTTACCACAGAGATTATTTCAAGCATCTAGACTAACCAAAAACCAGCTATTGTGGTTCATGAATGAGTTTACTGTACATGTCTACACAAAGGTCATTTACACAAGCAATAGTGCATAAGTAAAAGTCTATTTTACTTAAACTACCAATGTTGACCAATATTCTGTACACTAAGATTTAACTATATTAAAATAAAGTTAATACAAATAAAATCAGTACAAGAATGAGAGGGGTAATGGCATCTCTGCTGGAAGAAATTGGCAAGACTACACACGAGCTAGGCACATCACAGCGCATGCCCTCACTGGCTAGCCGCCAGTGTAAAGCAGTCGGGCTGCTGGTGGAAAGACACCAGAGATGCGAATTAGCTGATCAGGAGAAAAGTGGCAAAAGCTGGTGGCCCGCTGGCTGTTGGACATTATAGCCTCCAGCGGCCCGCCAGCAGCAAAACACTGGCGCACAGCCATCGATTGCTCACTGGGTTAGTCAAACAACCCACAATGCATGTTCGTTTTTCTTAAGATTTTGCAGAGAACAACAGGTTGTAACATTATTTTCCAACAAGAAATGGAATCAAGGAGTGTCTGCTCAGACACAACTTAGCTCATTAGCTTATTTTCTCTACCAAAACTTTGGAGAATCCTTCCGAAAACGTATCTACGTTCATACAAACAGAATAAATAAGAACATCAAATGGTGTTCTACGTAGTATAATTGTTTTTCCGTCATCATCAATCTAGTAACATAACCATAGATTCCCTTGACTATCTAGCCAATGAGGTGATGTAACCTACTTGTCAAGTAGAAAGGTAGCTAACTCTGCATCACTGTTCACACAAACTTCAGCTCTCACCATCAAATGAAAAAATGTACACTTGTTTGTCTTATGCTTGCATTGCTTCCGTATATTTTCGTTTCTGGGGCGTTCAGTGTAGGCTACATGAACCCAAACAAAGCTTTTCATTGGCCTTCATCTCACACACCTTCAAGGAAGTACATGCATAGGAACGTCCCAACCTACTACATTTTAGTTGCAATCATGGCACTGGGGATAGTGTCAGTCCTGACACTCTGCCAGAGACTGTTTTTTAACGTTAACTGATGGTACATAAGGGTTATTATCGGATATTTTAAATGGAAAATGCTGCATAGGGCACCTTTAAATATTTCGAAAATAGTTTGGTTAATTTCATGCATTTGGCAGCATTGGATTTAAGAGCCCTTTTTTTGCCTTCTCAAACGTTTTCAGCACCTCCTTTCCTTTTTTTACGGTCCACTATCTAGCTATTGTTTTCTGTTCTGACAATATTAACCTAGCTTTACTGACAATCAGCTCATGTTGCACTCTGATGACGTGTTTGGTTTTGACTGAATGTCCCAATTTGAGCAACCTCTGATCTGTTCGGCCCATCTTGGGACCAGGCCAGCCGTTGCCCACCGGGACAAATGCTTATTATGGAGTTTTATAACCACCGTGAAATTGTGCAAGCCATAAAAACCCCTCCTATGCACTGTTAGCCTGTAAAAAATATTTATTTATATATATTTAAAAATAAATCTGAGCAGCCCAACCCAAAACAGATGGTCCGGCCACTCTGGCATTTGCCAGAATTGCCAAATGGCCAGTCCGCCCCTGCCCATAGCAAACATTTGCTATGCAATGCAAGTGCTGGGCATCTGGCCCAACACACAGAGCTGTTGCTGGCAGCAGTAGTTACTGGAAAGCTTGTTTAAGCATTGCACATATTCTTTAAATAATAATATTCACCCCATTTTTGTGAAAATGTTCAAAATAATTCATGTTTCACCATCACAAGTTGTCTGCCACTGAATATGAAAGTTCTGTGAAAAAGATGCAATGAGAATAGGAACGAATCGATAGATACAGGAGTGGTCAGTGTGCGTAGGGTAGCCCGTGGAGCAGTTGCTGTTTATCAAGCATCCCCAATCGTTCTATTATGAACAGTGCCTGCCTCGCGCAAGAACAAGTGCGCGTCCCCGGAATCTCACGCAGACTGCGCGCAGATATTGTTATGTAGTGTATGGAAAAACGTTATACCGTCATAAAAGAACCATGAACGCGACCGTTGAGGCTGTAGCCTTTTTCTTTGGTTTTATTTCCTGGGTGTTGGCAGGGGTTTCAATACAAAATCGATATTGGAAAATCGATTCAGACGATGGAGCAGCTATTATAACATCAACTATATATGAAAATCTATGGATGTCCTGCGCAACCGACTCGCTTGGTGTTCACGATTGCCGCGAATTTCCCTCACTGCTTGCTCTGTCTGGTATGTGACTTACGGTTTTAATCTACCATTCAGTCAATTAATAAAGCTGTAACCTATGTCTCGGTGGGAACTAATTGAGAAAACAACCCAACTAACAAAAGTTGGTTCCCAGAGCGTTCTGGAAACTTTTATGGGGGTTTATGGGAACGTTGCTTGAGCAATGCACCAAGGTTACATAGTTAAGAACGTTCTGGAAATGTTCTCTGAAGGTTACAAAGTTGGGAATATTCTGAGAACGTACTGATAATGTTCTGGGAACATTATCTGAAGGTTACAACGTTGGGAAGGTTCTGGGAATGTTTTCTAAAGGTTCTCTGAAAGCATTTTTTAGCTTCTAAAGTTTGGTGTGTGGATAAGACAATAGGCAAATAAGATTAATTGTGTTTCTTTACACAAATATCAGTTGCACAAATATCAGCGTACTTAGGTTTGTGAGTTCCCAACTCTTAGTGACCCTGCTGCTCCTTTCGGAGGTTAAAATTCCTCCCCTACTTGCACTATATGAAAATACACTTTTTGGTAAACCTGATCATATTTAACTAGTAGACTTGTGAATAAATGAGAAAAAGAATCACACACACACTTCATCGCTTAGTATTGTTCTATGATGCATCATTGACTTTTAGTAGCCTTCCGTTAAACTGATACAAATACAAGGTTTATATTATTATGTTTGGACGCATAACGCTTTTATAGACACCCATTATGCTTTGTATAATTAGAAAGGAAAACACATCTCAGAACGTTCTGTGAAAAATATTTTTCTAAGAACCAAAGAAAAACCTTTAGGGAATGTTAAGGGAACGTTCTGTGTTAGTTGTGACCGCTCTACTTAGGTAAGTATTTTAAAGCGGTCATACTCCAGTACACAGTGACCATTTGTTACCCAATAACCAAATTAATGCATAATTTCTCAGATGCTTAATGATGTTCTGGATCCATGTGTTAGCAGAGGAGATCAGGTCTGGACTCAATTCAGCAAGTAGACAGTCCCTAAGCACTTGCCCTAGCCACAGTGCCGGCCCTAGCCTTTTGGGGCCCTAAGCAAAATTTCATTTGGGGCCCCCTCTCCCCTATCGGTTGGGGTCTCCCTAGCAGTCGAAGGCCCCTAGCGGTCGGGGGCCCTAAGCGACTGCTTATGTCGCTTATGCCTGGAGCCGGCCCTGCCTAGCCACCTTCCTTTAGGGTAGTGTGTCTCAACATTGGTGGTACCGCCCCCCTGGGGGCATTCAGAGGACGACGGGGGGCGCTGGAAGCAATATTTTGGAAAGGGGCGCATGGAGGTGCCCTTGGGGGTGTTTGTTTTAAGGCGAGTTTACCCCGAAGGTTCACAACAATACTTGCAAAAAAATTTCAACTACTTGCAAAAATCTGTGGTCTGCAACATTAAAATTTGCCAGTTTATGCCACTGCGACTAGAAGAGACGGTGTATTGTAACTCTTGTCTTCAGTGTTTCTGTCAGCTTCTTTTTGCGCAGCTCCATGCTGTCTTCACGGGAACGGAACGTCAGAGTATCATCTATAAAATTTCACCCACATGGCGTTTACTGTGTAAACTCTGGAAAATGGACGCTCTCTTTCTTGTTATTACCAGTGGAAGAATTTCTTTCTCTTGAAAGCATTTATTTCTCTGAGGGATACACCGTGAATTCCTTGTTATCGCAGTGGTTACATATTTACAGGGATATTCCGCTGTCGGACTTCCCCTGAAAACAATTTAGCGTCCAGCATCCAGATGCACATTAAAAACAGTATTCAATACAAGTGGTTTTGTTGACATGACTGCAAAACAACCAGACGCAGGGCTCTCACTAACTTTCAAAGGTTTTTAACTTATTTCCATTGAAAGTTAATCCTCTGCTTTTACCCCTTGATAATTGCCAGCTTGTTTTCCGTTGGAACAATTCATAAGAATGATTATTGTTTGGCATTTCTGATTGGCTGTTGTTTAATTAAGATTTGAATGTTAAATTGCTAGCTGTTTCTGATGGGCTGCTGTTTGTTTCCCTGGGAAACTAATGAATCTGTTGTTTGTCATTCAATTATGTGCTTTTTTGATGATTTTTGATGATAACAATAGTAACAGCAATAATAATAATGATCATAACAATAATAATAATCATTAATATTCAGAGCAATTAGCCTACATCTTATCCGATGGGGGCGGTAAAGGACCTGGATAGTGGATAGGGGGGTGCTGGCCCAAAAAATGTTGAGAACCTTTACTAGGGGAATGTTCATCAAAACTATTGCAGTTTTGATTGCCATCTTATCTGCCAGTCCAATTTACAAAACTTTCCCCCCAGACCTTGATTTAGCTTGAAGGAACAAGTGAACAATCTTGATGTCACCCAGAATTCAATGCAAACTGTAGTCACGTGTCAACTACAAGGGGACAGGGTCTAAGATGGCGGCAATTCATTTTCAATGTAATCTGCCACAGATTCATGGGCGCTACCATATTAACTAGTTCCTTTTTCACGAGCCCATTTCCGCCAAAATTTAGTTCAGCCAAGCCAAGTAAACATTTCTTTACTAACTAACATTTTCTCAGTCTACTGTTTTTATGCTCAGTCCACTGTTCTTATATATTTTAATTTCCCTTATTCCTTTTGTGTAAATTGTTGCACCAACGGGCCAGAACAAATTCCTTGTTTGTTGTGAAACTTACTTGCCAATAAATCTCTTCTGATTTCGATACATTTCTCGATCAACAGGCATCTTAGAAAAATCATATAACTTACTTACTCCTCGGCAGCTGCGAGTCCGAATGGTTGGTGCTGTTGAGAGCAATACAGGCATTTTTATCTTGTAGTGCTTCTTGCTTTGTCTAATAGTAACAGTTGCGAAAACTGGGTAAAACCAACTAAAATGACTTGGGCAATGTACCCGAATCTACCATCACGAGATTACAATCTACACAAGTGCGTGTGAGTGATTTTCTGTTTTTCCTTCTGCGTGTACCTGTGACTGAAACTCGTTCATGTTACAGAATAAACCAAAAACGTTAATACATTCGTTTTTGAGTGATGAAAAAAATCGTCTCCATGGAGAATTCATGGAAAAATTCTAAGGATATTTTTTCACAAAATAAATATCAAAATGTGTCGTTCTGGGAATTTTGAAAAATGACTTCTCTACGGGACTTTGTATTGGAACTGTCTTTTTGGACTCGATAAGCCATTGGTTGCAGTACCCATTCCGACCACAGAGCCCATGAAAATATGTGCCTCCTGACCGTAACCCTGGCCCCTTGGTCGACTACAACTACATTTTTGTGTCATGCTCAGATGTCATTGGTCAGACTCCTTGTCAACTCTGATCATCACTGTCTCTTATTTGGGCAAGTGCACTTTCAAGTAAACTTGGATGTGATGAGGTAAAATGTTGTTCAAGGATTGAGGGTGTAGGGTTTAGGGGCTGTCTACTTTGAGATTGGAGTAAAGGGCAGAACCGGAACAAAGAGCTCCACCTTCCCTCTCAGCAAGTCTATGGGCCAAATCTCTCTGTCTCTTGAGGAGATTTGAAGGATGCAAACATCTGCAAATTTGTTCCTGAGAGGTTATGTGTTGCTAGACTATCAAGATCTATGCCCTCTCTGACTAATATAGTCTTGAGTCAGTTATCTCCAAAAGAGTGGATATGAGCAGCAAAAAGCCTACACCGACTGCTTTGGAAACCGAATTTACTGTTACTACCGAACTGTGTATGTAAACCCATTGGATTAGTTCTGCAGTGCATGGGCTCATTTTGTGTCCACCTAATCAAGCAATGATACTTAGACAATTCTCTTGGATGTAACGTTGAACCTGGATGGCGAGCCTTGAATACATGACACAATAGCACACAATAGCAAAGTTTTAATGACACACAAATGATGTAATGACGGTCTACTATGGCTGCATTTATACAAGTGATGTCCAACAGATAGATCGCAATCTACTATTAGCTCATAGCTCATTTATGAGCTTAGTAAACATTTCTAAAATTACATTGTTCCACCACAAACTTTTTGTGTAGAATGGTGATACAATTCATACTTAAAATAAAAAAGCATTCTGAAATACAACCACTGTCTCTTTACCTCAACAGAAACCCAACATATTCAAATTCAATTGGTCGACGAGATTCTACTGACGAAAAAATCTGTACTGTATTTTTAAGTAGGGAGCATCCTCCTAAAGTACCTCATTTGTACAGGACAAGTATAGGTACAGATAATCGTCTACAAAATTTCATTTTATCAAAGTATCGACTACTGATGATCATTATTGTTGCTAGCCGATAAAGTGACCAGACTGTTCAACTATTGCTTTATAATATAAGACAGAGTACTAAGATACTCTGTACTAAGATACTCTGTGGCAGAATGTTAAGATACTTTGTGTAAGATACGCTGTACTATGTCCCTACATTGTAAACATTCTGAAATACTTCATACATTAACCAGGGTTCCACAAACCTTGTTTTTGTCAAGAAACCTCTTCATAACCATTGGTGTGAGAATAAGTGATCAACCTTTAACTAAAGAAATGGGATAGCAATAACAACAGATATTTTAGTAATGTACTGCGCTGGTTTCAATACAGCTCACCGAGTAAGGGCTTAATGACAGGAGTTGGGCAACACTTCCCTATATTGTACACTACATCTTACCAAGCCTCATAGTCATTATTCTCCAATTACAGGCTACATCCAGGCATGCCGGGCTCTGATGATCGCTGCAATTGTGATTGGGCTGTTTGGTATCCTGGCTACTCTGGTGGGGATGCAGTGCTCCAAAATAGGAGGAGAGAACTACATTCTGAAGGGGAAGATCGCTGGGATCGGGGGAGGGTTGTTCCTTCTCCAGGGTAACACTGCTTCCTTTTGCTACAAAGAACATTCATTCTTTCAGAATCTGATATTTATTTTATCTTGTATAGTCAAAAGTGAAATTCTCTCATAAATAAGTAAATGAAGTATTAAATGAATACATAGTATCTAACTAAATTAGTCAAATAGTATCATAGACTAAATTAGTCAAATAGTTAAATAAATAAAATAACAAAAATGAACAGAAAACAATTAATCAACTAGAGAATAACAAAATAGTAAGGTAAATTGTGAAAAAGTTAAATGAACATACAAAATATTGTAGTATGTATTCATTTCAGCTGTTGCTTCCATATTGTGCATGCAATGATAATACAAATGCTTTACGGGGTAGGACTTTCAGTTAGGTTTGAGCTGTTCTGATTGGACTGCATTGTTGTACACTGAGAACACTGAGATTTGACACTGATACTGGAGCTACAGTTCAGTAAAGCTTCATGGCTAGTAGCAAACGTAAATGTCTTAAAGGGGCATTGTGTAGAATCTTGCTTAATAACAATAACACAACTTGTCTACTCCTCGTCTTCTCTTACCAAATGAGACCGGAATAGTATAAGCCAATCTAGGGTGGTTTAGGATGGGAAGGATAGTACTGTGAGTATCGAAAGCCAAGTCAATGCAAAACTGATAGACGGACCAACAGAAAGTTTAAATGGATAATATCTCAGGCGTTTGAATCTATTTTTAGAAAAATATTATTTGAAACATTTACTAAAAACATAAACTACAGATGTCTACTGGTCATTTTTGCTTGTATTTTCACTAGTAGTAAAGTAAAAATCTTACATATTGCTCCTTTAACTGTAGTAGATCTGAGAAATTTAATTGTGTGACTGGCGGATGAGATAGAATGTGGTAATTTATCATTAGAACAAATTTTGTTTATCATGGTGGAATTTCTGGGGCATGTTGGGAAAACTGCAGTATCAATTGATACTGATTTTGACAAGGTTGCATGAAATAAATACAACACTTCTCCACTATTTTTGTCAACTTGAGTGAAGACATTAGTTGGGCGGTATTCAGGCTCAGAGTACAAACGTTAGATGTTAACGTTAGTTTTAGAAGAGGGCTTAGTACAGTGGCCCGGAACACAACCACTAATATAGTACAATTACACACTCCCAATAAAAATACTCCCCCCAATAGTGCAAAACACAACCACTAATACAATTACACACACCCAATAAAAATACTCCCCACAATAGTGCAAAACACAACCACTAATACAATTACACACCCCCTATTAAAATTCTCCCCACAAATGCGCAAAACACAACCACTAATACAATTACACACCCCCAATAAAAATACTATCCCCAGATCATGCAAAACACAACCACTAATACGATGATACACTCCAAATACAGTACACCTTCCCCAAACATGAACGCACTCCCCCCAAAATACGAAATAACATTTAGTCAAAACGGAAAGGGTAGGTACAAGACACTCGTCTGTTATTCAGGGTGTATTATATTTTCTACATTAATATAACTATTTCTCCTGTTATTTGACTTATTTAATTTTGTTTTGTATTTAATATTGTATGTACAGCTCCGGAAAAAATTAAGAAACCACTGCACCTTTTTCTTTCCTTTCCAAAAAAGTCAAAAAGGAAGGTTTTGAGTGAGGAACAGAAGGGTTAAAATTAAGAGACCACTGTAAATTGAACGCTTCTGTCCCTCACTCAAAACTTTACTTTTCAACTTTTTTGGAAAGGAAAGAAAAAGGTGCAGTGGGTCTCTTAATTTTTTCCAGAGCTTTATATATTCATTTATTTCATAATGCAGCAGATTTGATCCATCATAATAGAAAGGCATGTGTCTTATTGCTTTATCTGTCTGTCAGGTATTTGTACCATGATCGCTGTGTCTTGGTATGCTTCCAACATTGTGCAGGATTTCTTTAACCCGTTTTACCAAGGAACAAAGTAAGTTAAATTTAAACACCCATAAGAACCCATATAAGTCAAACAAGGCAAATTGTTCACCGCAAATGATTCACCGCTTCCCCTTGGGTGGTTGAATTATCACGTTTGACTAATTAATTCTTGCTTATAGCACTCCCTTGGGCCAATCAGTGTGATTTTGTAAATGTGGGTTCTCTATAGTAAGACACGTCATTCCACTAAGTTTGGTCAAAATTAAGCCTGTGGTGTCTGAGATTTTTTTGACAAAGTAATTTCATTTCAGTTTATTACTATAATAGTGAACTTTTTGGTCAATCAGTGTAATTTTGTTAGTGTCGCTATGGCAAGATGCATTATTTACCAAAGTTTTGTCTGAATCGGGCTTGTGGGGTCTGATAAATGTCATGTGACGTATGTACTATTAATACAATTGCAGTGATCTGCAAGTATCTTGTCATATGATTCTGTAGGTGAACCTTTGTTAATCAGCTCCTAAAGGTTTATAGTTAAGCATATTTAGTACATGGTATATAGTGAATTGTACATGGTATATAGTGCATCTTGGCTCTTGTTGCCTTATTGTGTTATTTAAATGTTAGTTGAAATTAATTGAAATGTTGTCTTCTTGATAGTAGCTATGTTGACAAGTGTGTTGTTGCAGGTTTGAGATTGGAGATGGCCTCTTCATTGGCTGGTTCTCAGGCTTATTCGCCATCTGTGGAGGTTCCTGCCTGACATGTGCATGCAGGTTTGGGACCAATGAGGAGAAAGTGTACGTTTATATGTGGTGTTATCAGCATTTTTTGGGCGTGTGTTGTTTAAGTATCAGTTTTAGATTACTTTAAGTCTTGATTACAAAGCAGGCATTTTCAGGTTACTTTGCAACTATTCAACCCAACAATCAATTTCTTCTCTCTTCAAGGCATTACCCACACCAGCCTCCGACCAGAGGGACAGTTTATTCTGCTGCACCAGTATCTCATCCCTCAGCACTCACCCCCAGCCAATATGGGAGGAATGCTTATGTCTGATGGAATATTAGAACAACAGCAACTCACTGGGATTAAGGGTCAAGTCAGGTTATTCAAATTCAGAATGACAATTGAGCTTTAGCAGCGAAAAATGGCATAGATAGTATAGAATATATGTTTTTTGGAATGTACCCCTATTCTCAACCCCATCTTAACTGTTTCAAAATTGGACCAACTTCATGTTTAGACAAACAAGTGAAGAATGACTCACATTTTTTAACCACAGAAATTTGTTTCAGAGACAGCATTAACAAACAATTCATGCTTTTGATATTGTATTTTTGTATGTACAATGCCTGAGAAACACTGTTGCTGTTAAAAGCAGTTTGATTGTAAATTTAGAGGTATATTGAATTTTGGCAAAAGAAATGTACATTTTTGTATCTATGCTTATTTTGTATAAATATTGGGGCATTTAAATTTTACTAAATTAAATAATCCGGAAAACAGGCCAATAGTGAGAACACTTCAGATGAAGAACACCGTTTATTCCTTGTAGAAGATTGAAATAATGCAGCAAAAAACGTGGTTTGAGTGCTCTCACAAATGATTTGGCACCCTCAAGTGGTAAAAGGGTAATACTCACCCAATGCTCAAACTAATGCTCAACCGATTAGTGGACATTGCAGTGTTGCTGATATATTACCTCTTCTTTCTAGGCTGGCAAAATGTATGAGTTTAAATTACTGATTTTGATTGAAATGGCTTTAAGATACATTAGACAAAACAAATAATTTATTGTGAAGGAAAAAAGTAATTATTACAGTAATTATTATATTTAGATGCATATACGATGCATTCACTGGGACAGTATAGAGTAGATTTGCAGTACATTTACAATAATTTCCATCGTAGTTTCTTAATTTTACAGAATTACATTGGTCTTAAGGTGAAATGTCCCACTGCCACTCCAAAATTAACTAGCATTATGTGATGTGATGTTATGGGCAGAACTACACTAGAACAAAGCATATAAAACACATTTGTGGGTGCTTTAGTAACTATTTGGTCAAGAAATCAAACCAGAAAATTGCCAATCATCCTTCATTCAAGTCCCTGGCACACTTGGCAAAAAAGTAATGTTTTTTCTAGTTTGGTTTCCTAAAAACATCTTAAGGTCAATTTCACTGTTACGACCTTCATAGGATAGCATTATTACATCGTAAAATTTTCCCAAAACCATTTTTACTAAAGTTGCATTTGAACATGCACATTATTTTCAGACTGCCTCAGACCACTCATAGAACAGCAAATTGCGATGTAAAATGCATTTTGCCAAAAAGCTAATTTATGTTTTTTTTCTAATATAGCACAGTGATTCTAAAACCCAGCTCATGGACCTTTACAGAACTGGAGTTAATGCAAGTAAACGCTGATGTCCATTTGGTGGCAGGCACATACAGAGTGCCTTCTATTTCACTCTACACATCTAACTGTCGGTTTTGAACGGTTTGAGCAATTTGCTCTTATGACCCCTTGAATTAAAGGTATGACTTTCAGGAACATGTACAGTAAGTGTCTCTATGAAACATATACAGTAAATACCTCTATGATGCTCACAAGCTGTGTAAGACACATTAAAATGGACTATAGCCAAATGGCTATTCAAAGCAATTAATGTCTTCTGTTCTACAGTCCAGTCCAAAAGGCCAAATATTTTTTTTATCGCATAATTTTTTCCCATAACCCCAGTGTGTCTTAACATGGTTTACAGCTCTGTGTCATAGACAAGGTATTATTTGGCACTATCACAAATGTCAACAAATAAATATCTCCTTACTATGCACAGATATTATTAAAATGTGACACTAATAAATCTAATAAACCATAATTAATAGCCTGGAGCTAGGGCTTTGACAAAAGTGGGCCAAAAACATGGTGCATTTGGTTTGTTTTAACTGTTAAAATCTAGGGTATGAAACTTCTCAAAGCGTCACTTTTTAAAAACATCTGTTCCAGTGAGACATGATGTCTTGCGAATCTCATTAGGTAACTTTTTTTATTTAAATAAATTTACTGTAATTTTGTACTTTATTGTGTTATAAAATGCTTAATATTCTTACAAAAAAAATGTGTCTTGAATGTAATAAGGGCACACAAACAATACTAATATTTTGTTGCATGGAAAGTTATCGACATGGATTTTGATTATTGGATAAGATTAAATCTGTAGAAATAATGAATAAGAGTCCTATTTCAAGCAACTGATCTGTTCTACTTTTCTATTCATAAGTAATCCAATCCCATAGGCCAAATCCAGGTAGATAACTTTTGAACAACCGGCCCCTTCAGCCAACTAGCCCAGCACTGCAGTGCCCATACCTAGGCCAGGGGGTTACGACATACAGCTGTACATTACTTTAAATATGCAACACAAGTTTAGCCAATTCCGGGGATTACTGATATCATTGTGTTTTGTATGTTTATTTTTTCAGGTTAGCCTCATTGGGATTAAAAATCAGTTCAACAGAGACCTTGCTAAAATAGCAGCACAGATTGAAAATGCCAGCAAACATACAACACACTTTAAGTTAAACACTGAGAAATTGAAAAGGGTGAATTGGGGACGTGGTGAAACTAATAATGCAAACATGTACAGGCTTACTATTGTTCATCATAGTTGTAAGAGCCAAATTCGTAATTAGTAATTGGTTTATTATCATTTTAATTGTGTTGTACAGCGTTTAGTCCTTTAATTGTAGATATTTTTGGGTTTCAGTAATTTGAACGTACTATAGAGCTAAGCAATATATTATTAGTTATTTGAAGTATTAATGCGATTGAGCTAAGGCGCATGTGCCACTATTCTGACTAATTGACGGTTGTTGGAAGGAAGGAAGGATGCTATGCAAGATTAGGGCTATAAAGTTTTTGACCGTAACTTAACATAATTTAGCGTAATTTAACATAATTTAGCGTAACTTAACATAACTTAGCGTAACTCAACGTAACATTGTAAAGTATATTGAATTCACAACTGTTTGTACTCTATCATTGGAAGCTATTGAGAATTGAGAGCTCCAATAAACACCCTTGGACCGTATTCCTGCTTCGTGTTGGATTCGTGAGTACAATGCTAACTGACTCAAGCCAAGTAAGCAAGGAATTCAGAAGTGTACAAATACATAGTTGAATTTGGATACGCGTCAAACATCCGATTAATCTACTAGCACTAACAGCCTAAGCGGCGTGAGGAAAGTAAAGTGGCCATGATAATAGTTTTTACCCAGCTTTAACCTCATGGAAAGATAAGAGATCATGAATTTTTTTACACCCAGCTATGTGTCTCAAGTCAAGAGTCCTGAGACAAAAATATGTTAATGCAATCATGTGATACATATCAATGTGACTATGTTAATGTTAATTCTTGTTTTGTCTTAATTTTTTGGTACATCGTTTGAAAAAAACGAATTTTGTCCTCTTCTGGTGACAAATTACCTTAACATAATTACCTTAACAACACAAGCTGTAGACAAATTCCAGGAATTTGTCTTAGCATGTTTTGAGCATGTTTACAGTATTAAATAATGGTTTTGCCATTTTTTTGCTATTGGTAGCCTATATCATTTGAAAAAAATGTACAGAGCCTCAAGGTGCTTGGGAAATCAAGGAGTGGTTGAGGTTTGTGCATGGGGTAGGCTATTGGGAAGTTTTTAAGCATCACCACCTATTCTATTATGAACACTACCTGCCTCGCTCTGTAGTTTGCACCTGTACGATTCCGCACACAACTGCCCACAGGTAACGTACAGAAGAGAAAGGAACTGATCGGGTCAGCAGGAATTTATATGAAACACCATTATACATTCATAAAAAAAATGAACTCGGCTGTGGAGGCTGTCGCATCTCTCCTTGGTTTTTTGTCCTGGGTTTTAGCGGGGGTTACCATAATGAATAGAAGTTGGAAAGTTGGTCAGGACGAGGGCAACGTTATTACGGCATTAACCACCTATGAAAATCTATGGATGTCCTGCGCTGCTGACTCGCTTGGGGTTCACGATTGCCAGGAGTTTCCATCATTGCTTGCTCTGTCTGGTAGGTAATTTCTGATTTCAATTAACCATTCAATAATACAGCTGTAGCTTGTCTCTCGTTGGAAACTGACAGGGGAAAACATTTTTCGGATATAAGTAAGGCTATGAATTGCAACGTGCACCTGAAGGAACGCGGTTGTACAGTATAAGCATCCCGATCCAGGAAAGATTTTACTAAGATTTTATTCAAGTTAATTTTTCCTCTTATTAATGTCGTGGGCAAATAACCCGGCTATATAACTCGGATGTTGACACGACGTCAGGAGCAATACAATAATATATGCATGCAGAATTGTAAGAAAACATATTTACATTGTGAGAATGCTCACTAAACGTAATTAATTGTTTTATATAATTTCATGATGTTAAACAAATCATATATATTATTTCTGTTATTGTCAAAAAACATATTTTGCATTGGTGTTAGATGAGGCTTGGTAACTTACTGCAAGTTAAGAAGATTGGATAGCAATAACAATCTTGGATTGCCCTAAATGCACCCTATGTCCTATTTGCATTAGACATATAGGCCTGTTACAACCTCTGCCAAAGGGCTGATGCAAAGGGGTATGTACTTAGTTTACGGATATGCTTCAGTATGAATGCTTTTGAATGAGAAGAAAACAGTACTAGATGATTATTATTATGTTCAACTCAATATAATGATACACAACAAAGGTTAGTTATCATTGACACTCAGTGTCTGACTAACAGCCGAAAGATATGCTCTATTTATATTATAGGTGTTCCAAATGGCAACGGTTAACGCCAACAATGGTGTTATTGGGAATACTCAAGGACCAGAGGTGCGAGGCACTTGTCTTCATGGTCCAATACGTCTGACCAAGGCCCATAGTCATTAATCCCCCGTTACAGGCTACATGCAGGCATCCCGGGCTCTGATGATTTCTTCTATCCTGATGGGGGCATTCGGCATCCTGGCTACTCTGGTGGGGATGAAGTGCTCCAAAGTAGGAGGAGAGAACTACATCCTGAAGGGAAAGATGTCTGGGATGGGTGGAGTGTTCTACCTTCTACAGGGTAACACTGCCTCCTGTTGCTTTAAAAAAAAATACATCACTGCACTCAACATCAGACTTCTGTAATTTTGGTTACCCAGATGTTAAATATTATCTGTAACTCTTCATGAGAGATTTGTTTTTATTTGTGGGAGTCTTTAGTAATGCATCATTCTGCTAATGCTGTTCTAGGACCACAGGCTTGCGGTAAGACAAGTGTCTTATTCCTTTATCTGTCTGTCCTCTGCAGGTATGTGTACAATGATTGCTGTGTCATGGTATGCGGTCAACATCACCCAGGATTTTTTTAACCCATTGAACCCAGTGAATCCAAAGTAAGTGAATTTAAACAAATAGGTGTACCCAAACAAATTGAACAAGGAAACATACAGCTCCGGAAAATAATTAAGAGACCTCTGCACCTTTTTCTTTCCTTTCCAAAAAAGTCGAAAAGGAAGGTTTTGAGTGAGGAACAGAAGGGTTTAAATTAAGAGACCACTGCAAATTGAACGCTTCTGTTCCTCACTCAAAACTTTTCATTTTCAACTTTTTTGGAAAGGAAAGAAAAAGGTGCAGAGGTCTCTTAATTTTTTCCAGAGCTGTAATTACTATACAGGTGTTGGTCATGTAATTAGAATATCATCAAAAAGTTGATTTATTTCAGTAATTCCATTCAAAAAGTGAAACTTGGATATTATATTCATTCATTACACACAGACTGATATATTTCAAATGTTTATTTCATTTAATTGTGATGATTAAAACTGACAACTAATGAAAATCCCAAATTCAGTATCTCCGAAAATTAGAATATTACTT
>JACXGI010002001.1:63791-81088 GCA_016801175.1 Esox masquinongy | reverse complement strand
TTGCCAAGACCCTGAAACTGAGCTGCAGCACGGTGGCCAAGACCATACAGCGGTTTAACAGGACAGGTTCCACTCAGAACAGGCCTCGCCATGGTCGACCAAAGAAGTTGAGTGCACGTGCTCAGCATCATATCCAGAGGTTGTCTTTGGGAAATAGACGTATGAGTGCTGCCAGCATTGCTGCAGAGGTTGAAGGGGTTAGGGGTCAGCCTGTCAGTGCTCAGACCATACGCTGCACACTGCATCAAATTGGTCTGCATGGCTGTTGTCCCAGAAGGAAGCCTCTTCTAAAGATGATGCACAAGAAAGCCCGCAAACAGTTTGCTGAAGACAAGCAGACTAAGGACATGGATTACTGGAACCATGTCCTGTGGTCTGATAAAACCAAGATAAACTTATTTGGTTCAGATGGTGTCAAGCGTGTGTGGCGGCAACCAGGTGAGGAGTACAAAGACAAGTGTGTCTTGCCAAGCATGTCTCCAGACCTAAACCCTATTGAGCATCTGTGAGGCATCCTCAAACGGAAGGTGGAGGAGCGCATGGTCTCTAACATCTACCAGCTCCGTGATGTCGTCATGGAGGAGTGGAAGAGGACTCCAGTGGCAACCTGTGAAGCTCTGGTGAACTCCATGCCCAAGAGGGTTAAGGCAGTGCTGGAAAATAATGGTGGTCACACAAAATATTGACACTTTGGGCCCAATTTGGACATTTTCACTTAGGGGTGTACTCACTTTTGTTGCCAGCGGTTTAGACATTAATGGCTGTGCGGCGTGTTATTTTGAGGGGACAGCAAATTTACACTGTTATACAAGCTGTACACTCACTACATTACATTGTAGCAAAGTGTAATTTCTTCAGTGTTGTCACATGAAAAGATATACTCAACTGTTTATAAAAATGTGAGGGGTGTACTCACTTTTGTGAGATACTATATATATATATATATATATACACAGTATCTCACAGAATTGAGGACACCCCTCACATTTTTGTAAAATTTTTCAACAACAAAATACTAATGTTTTAACTTAGGAAGAGTTCAGAAATCAATATTTGGTGGAATAACCCTGATTTTTAATCACAGCTTTCATGCGTCTTGGCATGCTTTCCACCAGTCTGTCACATTGCTGTTGGGTGACTTTATGCCACTCCTGGCACAAAAATTCAAGTAGCTGAGCTTTGTTTGATGGCTTGTGACCATCCATCTTCCTCTTGATCAAATTCCAGAGGTTTTCAATGGGGTTCAGGTCTGGAGATTGGGCTGGCCATGACAGGGTCTTGATCTGGTGGTCCTCCATCCACACCTTGATTGACCTGGCTGTGTGGCATGGAGCATTGTCCTGCTGGAAAAACCAATTCTCAGAGTTTCAATGTCTCAGAGACATTGTCAGAGCAGAAGGAAGCAGGTGTTCTTCCAGGATAACCTTGTACTTGGCTTGATTCATGCGTCCTTCACAAAGAGAAATCTGCCTGATTCCAGCCTTGCTGAAGCATCACCGATCTTCCACCAAATTTCACAGTGGGTGCGATACACTGGCTTGTAGGCCTCTCCAGGTCTCTGTCTAACCATTAGACAACCAGGTGTTGGGGAAAGCTGAAAATTTGACTCGTCACAGAAGATGACCTTACTCCATTCCTCTACGGTCCAATCCTTATGGTCTTTTGCAAACTTCAGCCTGGCTCTTCTTTGCTTCTCAATGATGAAGGGCTTTTTTCTAGCTTTGCACCCCAGCTGCTGTTTGCCATTCTTTTTGTAGGTCACTTGATGTCATCCTACGGTTGTTGAGTGACATTCGAATGAGTTGACGGTCATCTCGGTCAGTGGACAGTCGTTTTCGCCCTCTGCCAGTCTGTAGCTTTGTTGTCCCCAATGTCTGTTGCTTGACCTTGTCCTTATGAACCGCCGTCTTTGAAATTTTGGAACCAACCTGACCCTCACAGCATCCCTCTGCCAGTAAAGCCAGAATTGAACCCTTCTTTTCCTCACTCAAAGCTTTTCTTTTCAACTCTTTTGTCATGCTGAATAGTTATTTTTTTCATTCAAATTACCTTTGAGGTACTACTTGCAGTTTTTGCCATCCGACTGGTCCTATTGCAAGAGGATAGTGATGACCACAGCAGTGGTTTTTATACTCTTCCTCCTTAAATTAGATTTGGTTCAGGTAATCACCTAATCAGTACCTCATTAATTGAAATGAGGTGTGCCTGTGTTGGAATTTAATGGCTGCCATACATGTAGAGATGCTGATTTAAGAAAAATTAGGAGTGGTCTCTTAATTTTGTCCAGAGCTGTATATACACGGCATGTCATATGCCTTTTATTAAGGAGTGGCTTCCATCCAGTCACACTACCATAAACGCCTGGTTTGATCGGATGTCCTCGTTCAGGAAGAGTCTTGATGGTTCCAAACTTCTTCCATTACAGATAGAGACCATTGGTCTCCTAGGAGCTTTCAGTGCTTAGGCAATTAAAAAAAAATCTTTCCCAGATCTATGCCGCAACAAAATTCAATCTCAAATGTCTACAGAGGGTTCCTTGCATTTCAAAACTCGTTTTTTTTTTTTCCTGACTTGTCGCTGTTTTATGACAGCTTTTCTGTAGCTGCCATAACACAGCAACAGGAAGTGAATTGATGGTTTACAGACTGGGCTTGCTGTTTTATAGTTTGGGACTGTCAGGCCCTTTCTGTTTATTTGTATTATTTTGGTAAAGATCATTCAGTCAGATTCACATCCTATGCTATCATTGTTGCAAGTGACCTTTGAGGTGGAGAGGAATTTCATTTGGCTGGAGGTTTGATTATTTTATTTTGCCTAATTAATGATTACACAGTCCATTCCACTATAAATGCAGTCACTGTAAACAGTGACTTTGATTCAGTTGACAAGGCTGTGCCCAAACAAATATAGGCATTCTAATATGTTGTGTTAATTTCCAAGAAACTTTAGAGCCATTTAGGATTTCTTAGGTTGATAATCGTGATCTCTGGCTCAAATTATCAGAAGGCCTTTTATTGTTGTTACTGGTGAGGAGGTTTCATGTATCGCCGTGCAAGCCACTTCACGCTTTAATGTTGTTACTGGTGAGGAGGTTTCATGTATCGCCGTGCAAGCCACTTCACGCTTTTATTGTGTCTGTGGGTGTGTGTTCACGGGTGCTGCCCAGTCCTGATTAGACTTGCTGGTCTGTCAGGAAGGTTTCTAAGTAACTAACAGGAAATGTACCACTTGTAGAACTCTTGCTGTATGTAAACAATACAGCTCATTTTTAAGAGACTAGCCTGGCTTCACAGAGTTCCTGCCTACAAATCACACTGGTCAAGTGTTCATATGATTCTGACAATTTTAATACTCGGAGAAAACTTTAAGTAATTGTGCTTGTGGTGTATGTTAACCGGGAAATCATTCTTCTTTAGTGTTGAATTGTAAATAGATCACAATTTCCATGCCTGTTCCCTAACCAGCCCCAAACGGGACAGGCCCACCTGCTGTCACTGTCAGAATTGGGTCAACCCATTTCAGGGCTATCGCCATTCCATCAGTGCCCCCGAACTGGCAACCAGAAACACAATCGCAACGACGGCATGCCAAAGCCCAGAGACTTATAGATCTATCTTTAAATGTCAAAGTAGATGGCTGTCTGGAACTGCTAAGCATGGCAAATGCATGATTTTGGCGTATTGCCTAAGAATAACCTATACCGCAGTGCCCTAAAGTTTATATGGAGTCTATCACGATTGCATAAAAACTGTGTGCCTCTGACATCTTCACCACCTAAGCACCTTTCATATTATGCAGTCCATTTCCTATGTTTAAAAGCCCAGTGCAGTCAACATCTTGTTTTCATGTAGCATATTGTAAAACAGCTAATGAAACCAGCACTGGAAAAGCAATCATTATTTTTAGTTTTCCTCATAGCTGCTAGTTGAAAATGCAATCGACCCTCTGTCTGCTAATCAGCAGATTTGCATGGCTTGGAGTTTGCCCCTTTTCAGTCACTTGTTTTCCCTTTCCCAGTCCTAGCAGAATTCTTGCTTGACAAGTTGCTAAATGGCTATTTTTGCCAATCTTTTACAGAAAGGTATTAAACTATTACAGATAGGTACTTGTATTATTACCCAGTCATTTTTTCACATTGATATAGCAGTGTCTGCATTGGGCATTTAATGTCATGGCTTCCCTCCTTTTTCTGTACTCACTAATGTGTTCTGTTTGTGTCCTCCTGTCGCCAACTGAAAACCTAACCTGTTGTCCATTGCTTTCAAGGCCACCGAGGAGGAAGTGGTAAGACAGGAGCCCGCCGCCCCCCCCCCCCACCCCTGCCTTGCTTGTCTGTCTGTGTGTCTGTCTCTGAGTCCCTGTTGGTGTGGTGTCATGTACCTCGGTCGTACCTGTGTGCTCTGTCCCCTGATACCATTAGCTCTTTGTGTGCACCTGCGTCTGTGGCCCTGTAAGTTTCTGCTTTCTATTTGGGTGTCCAAGGGTTTCTTCTACCACACAGCAGTAAACTGGGTGTCGTCTTTAGACCACTAGTTCCCACTGGCCCCGCCCTAACCAAGAGGTGGCAGAACGCTGACCTGCATGACGCTTCCTGTAGAGCCCTCAAACCGAACTCTGGACCTCAAAGCCAGTTCCAGTCTTTTTTTCATTACAACCCTCTAATCAGGTACTAGGTGGCTGCAGTTAATGATGAGGTAGAAGAGAAAACCAGCAGGCTCTGGACCTCGTAGGGTAAGAGCTGAACCTGTTTTAGAGCTTCTAATTGGTTTGGTTCAAGGGTTGTATTCAACAAGCTTCTTGTGAAACCTTTGCTGCAGAGATCTGATTAGTGAGTCGGGATGGTATATCTGGAGCTGTTGTAATCTCATGAATGGCTTCCTCAATTGGGTGCCTTGACCATAATCAGAGAGGGCCTGGTTTTGGCCAGGGTCCGCTGGGATCTTTGTGTTGTTATCGCCCCTGGGGTTGGTGCTGATGTATCGGCTCTTCTCTCCTCCCCCGCAGTTTAACTTTGGAGATGTGGCGGTCCACCAGGCCATTCACACCATAGAGTACTGTCTGGGCTGCATCTCCAACACGGCCTCCTACCTACGACTATGGGCCCTCAGTCTGGCCCACGCACGTGAGTCTCTCACGTACATTAATACACACACACACACACACACACACACACACACACACACACACACACACACACACACACTAATAAACACACACATATTAATACACACACACACATTAACTAACACACACTCATCAACACACACATTAACACACACACAGACATTAACACACAGACATTAACACACAGACATTAACACACAGACATTAACACACAGACATTAACACACAGACATTAACACACACATATTAACACACACACATTAACACACACACATTAACACACACACACACACACACACACACACACACACACACACACACACACACACACACACACACACACACACACACACACCCATTAACACACATTAACACACACAGAGACATTAACACACACACATTAACACACACACACGCACATTAACACACACACGCACATTAACACACACACGCACATTAACACACACAGACATTAACATACACACATTAATGCACGCAGACATTAACATACACACATTAATGCACACACACATTAATGCACACACATTAACGCACACACACTGTATTTAGCTTATTTTGATGAATCAGATCACATTTGGAAAAAAGTCTGGCCAAACTTTCCGCTCCATCCCGTTTATTTAACCTTGTCTTCTTCTACTTGGTTCCCCAGAGCTGTCGGAGGTTCTGTGGACTATGGTGATGCACATCGGCCTGTCCTCCAGAAGCTTTGCTGGTTTCCTGGTTCTGTCCATCATCTTTGGGGCCTTCGCCGTTCTGACCGTCTGCATCCTACTCATCATGGAGGGGCTGTCTGCCTTTCTGCATGCGCTGCGTCTGCACTGGTGAGAGACACCGATGCCGACTGGACCAGATCCAGCTCTCTCACTCTCACACACGTCGTGTTAGGCCGTGGCCAGTATACAGGAGTTTTGCTGCATCAGGGTTTGTATTTGCGGAACTGTCAAAACCCTCAGAGTGCAGGGAAAGGGAAACGAGCACATTTTATATAAATGTATACTTGGCATAACCTCCCTGACTTAATGTTGGACGGTCTGTCCAATCTCACCTCACTCTGAGTAATATAAGAAAGTAAATAAACATGTCACTGCCAACACTAAATTGGGGAAGCCTAATCTATTTTGGGAAGTATCTGATACAACTCTCTTACGCCATATAACTCTCTTGTGTAAACCTATTCATGATCCGTGAAACTGCTCATAGGAAGACAACAGCAACTTTTAAAATAAATCGGATTCATCAAACAAAACACCTTTTACTGGACCTATTGTCAGAAATAATGATGTCAATCAGTCACTCAAATTTATTCATAAAGCCCTTTTTACATCAGCAGTTGTCACAAAGTACTTTTACAAAATACCCAGCCTGAATTTAGCGTTCTTAGCATTGTCCAAATTCATTAATGGAAACGGTGCGTCCCACTACAGCAAAGCTGCATTGCAGGTGGAAAACTACACCAAAACACTTCAAACTACATTTAGTAATCTGTTGCGTTAGTATCGATTTTGTAAACTGTACAGTGAACAAACAACCAGCGGAATTTGGTCAATCCATACCAGCACTAGCGGACTCTTTCCTTCAGCCACTCACACAGCTTGTGTGCTTCGGCGATGACGTCATCGGGTCAGGAGAGAACTTGAACCTCCAGAAGCTACACGAGGTGAGAGTTTCTCCTGCTGGCCAATTATCGTGAATATTGTCGGTGTACTTCAGTTTTATTTCTATCATTGTGGAAAATGCAGCGATCGTGTTTTGTTTGCAAAGAAAGGATACAAGGGACCTGGGAGGGGAGACTTTTCCCTCGTTGCCATATCTTAATCCGGACATGTAACACTTCATTCTACCACTGACATACGATTTAGTGACATATACAGGTATATTGACTCTTGTAAAAGCTACCTAAGTTGTGCAACAGGGCTAAACAGTGCATTTTGAATGTACAATCACGTTATGTAACTTAGAAACATATTTGGCCAAAATACGTTCATCAAATAAATGCCTGCCTGATCGGCTATGTCCAGCAAAGTATAGCAACCTAGATTACTGCTTGGATCAAAACAGAAAGATAGCACTTTTGCCTATAAACAGATCGTCTGATCAAAAGACATTGGGTATGGAAAAAACCTACAGTCGACTAGACATTCTAAAACATCCTCAGCAAATTAATTTGAAAGGGGTTAGCTAACAACTAGGCATTTGTCTTGCTAGGTTGGACAAACACTTTGGTGCTTAATGTAGTTTTTAGTATGCCTGATTGTTTTTTTTTTTTTTTTTGTTTTTTTAAGCATAAAAATATAAAGCACTTTTAATTGCCCCGTGTATGGAATGTGCTATCCAAATAAATAGCCATGACTTATACACTTGGTTGCTAATGTTAGGTAGCTACTTACTATTTTGAGAGCTGGCCATTGGGTCCCTCTGGCCTAAAACATCTATTCCAGTTAATTTTTGGTATGTAAAAAAAAAAATCTCCAGCACCCCAGGAGTTATGAGGGGGGCGAAATCCGGATGATCAACCTCACATCTTGGAACGAGTTCAGCTTCAGCGACTGGGTCATTCATGGTCTGCCATTGGAATCAATAGTTCCCATTTGTTGCAACAAAGTATTCAGTTTCGGTTGGCATTAGATCACACGATCCACAGCTACACCACCATCCTCCGAACATTCTGTGCAAGGGTTGGGGATTAACTGGTTCACCATCGTCAGCTGCTGTTCTAGCCTCTACCTGTTCAGTCAGTTCATCCTCTGTGTATTCTGGTTCCAACAAGTGTCTATCCCCTGGAAAAAGACTTCTTCTTGGTCGTATTTATGTATTTTCCTTTGTCTCTCAAGCAAGTAAACTTTGACTGTGCTTTGGTGAATATCAACGACGCAATAGGTAACTTGCTTCCTAGCTAGCGAAAACTACCTTTTGTTTACTGTGATGTACACACCACCTCTACCTGAAAGAATGCGTGGAGTGATGCACTTGTGAACAAAACGGACCAATAAACACAGGAAGAACCCGTTAATTTTAAATGACAAATATATTGCGAAACTTCCCTAACCCTAACAACATCGTCATGTTCTTTGAGTTAAACAACACCACTAGTCTTAGTTTGGAATGTTTTGGAGTAGTTTTCCGCTTGCAATGCAGCTTTGCTGTAGTGGGACTCAGTCCCACACCTTTCATGAATTTGGACGATGCTAAGAATGCTAATTACAGCCGGGGACAGAGCTGAATAATGGATGGTTGGAAAAAATGACTGTCCATTCCAGACTAACTTTTGATAAGTGATATTTTTTTGGATAAATATGATTTTTAGACAAACTATCCCTTTAATATTACAAGTTGTAATAATTATCAATGCATTTGGGCTGTGTCCAGAGTCTATAAAACCTAATCCAGGTCAGAAGCATGACCAGATGGACAAGGACAGGGGCAACCTTGGGGAATGGCCAGCAGAGTGGTGTGCAGACATTTTGTTGTAGACCTTGTGTTTTGAGCACTAAATGCTGATAGGATGAAAACTGTTGTTTAACTCCCCATGTTGGTGACAGTATGACATCCAATAGTTTTAGTTTTGGAGTGCCATAATGCCTCGTCTTCCCTGCATTCCTGTCCCGCGTGTCTCTCTCTGGCGCTTAGGGCGTGTCTCTCCAATCCCTTCTGTATTTAGCTGACAGGAGCTAGTGGAAGCGGTAGTTTTCCAGCTCCCACCAACCGTTTTATTCCCTGGCATTGAGCCTGGAATTTTTCTGAATGCTGTCCCATATAGCAGTGACAGCTGTGGGGGAGATGATGGGCAGCCTGGAGAAAGCTCTGTTGTCCCATCATTAGGAGGATCAGGCTCCTTATCTGGCATCGACCATCCTGGAGAGAGCTCTTTTGTCCCATCATTATGGTGACATGCTCCTTATCTGGCGATGCCGTCATGGAAAAAGCTCTTTTGTCCCATCATTATGGGATTGGTAAATAACCCTGTTGAACTCAACCTGATCATCCATTGGCACCATTACAAAGCACAGCGCTGATATACTCCCTCTTTAGCCACTACACAGGAATTCTGGTGCTCCACCCTCACTTAATGTTGGGTGGTAGTGTTTATTTACTTTTTGTCCCGTTCTGGTTTGTTGTAGGGATTGTAAACCGTTCTAAACTAAGGGTACACATTTGCTAAGTTATTTTAAGCGTGTGACTAATGCGTTTCCGTTGTACATTTCAATGTAGATGAGGCTCATTGACCAACAAATGTATACAGACTTACGTACTCCTGAACCATCATTTGATCCCATAGCGGAGACATGAGTCATTGGTACATTTTAGACACTGATGGAAAAATTGTAAAAAACAAACTACTTTTTCAGCCAATGAAGCAATTTACAATCTCAGATTCACCTCATGCTTTACCAACGAGACTACACTGGAGCGTAAAGAAATGCATGTCACTTAGCTTTTCCTGCATGCCCGTAAATACGCTATTATATTGCCCTGCCTTCCCCCACCCGATGGACGGAAGAATGACAAGCATTTTTGCTTCCTGAGTTGAAAGGTCATCCAACCATTGGTTTACAGGGTGATTTATAAATAGCGAGAAGGAAAAAGGGTTAGGTTTCGCTTCCAAAGACGAGGCCTAGCCCCGGCCTGTGTTACCCGTCGGATTACTTATGGAGGCTGTGGAATGAAGAGCAGAGATCGCCTCTCTTCAGCAGAGCTCTATTGTGTCTGACTTTGGCTTGATGTAATTATTAAGGGTTACTTGTTTTGTCGGCTGAACACGGACACACCTTAAAGAAACTCGATTCGAAAGACAAACGTTTTTAGGAAATGCCTTAGGAAATGTTTTGGTGTCCTGTGTTTGATTTTAATCACTATTGTAATTTGATGGCAACTGTTCTTCTTGTTCCCTCCAGGGTGGAATTCCAGAATAAGTTCTATGTCGGCCAAGGCTTCAAGTTCCTCCCATTCACCTTTGAAAGCATACTGGAGGGAAGGTGCGAGGAATAATCCCTGGCCTCAGTCTTGTCTCCTGCTCCTATGACCTCATTCTGTTCCTCTTTACAGCAGATGTGGTATTGACTAATAATGTTGCGGTGAGAAACTCCACCCATCATGGGCATTGCCTTAGGAACTCATGATATAGACATTTTCTAAGCTTACTGATCAGGATTTTTCCAATTTCAGTCCGTTATTTGTCAATGTTGTTAGTATTTGTCCCTTCAGGATCTAGAATATTCACAAACAGATTAATCTTTCAGTCATAACAGTCAGTTATTTCTGTAGTTTCTCATAGGGGGAGATGGCTATTTCTGAAAATGTGATGGAATTTGATAACATCGGTGTCACATTCTGGTGCAGTGATTGTTTTCATTTTTGACTTGTTAGTTTCTTTAATTAGATAAATGATTGTGTTGTTTTTCGTTGTAAAACCTGTTCAGTGATGTTTGCTAGATTTCCTGTGGTCTGGATTGTCATTGATCCACCTCAGTAACTGTCCATGAAAAAACCATCTGTATGGTATGTCTAAGTGTGTTTGTCGTTGCTTGTCCCTATCCTGCTTATACACCAATACAGAAAAACCTTTAAATCAGACAGACCTCTACTTTAAGAAGGTCCAAAGGGAATACCATATGATACCATACAGCGACTCATGCCTTCGGTGGATCTTCAATGCTAAGCAGTGAATTGAATCTCTCGTGACACAGGACCAGTAATGATGTGTTCTGTCCCGACGCCTCATCTTTCGATGACATCAGTAATGTGCAGTGAATTATGGGGAACTTGTCTGTTGTCAACCTATTAATGGGGATTATTTAAACCTTATAGAAAGACACTGGGTTTTCTGAGATTATCCATGACTGAGAGTAATGTTAATTGTGTGTTGATTTGTTTTTGTTGTTCCAAACATTTAATTTTGATCTTCTGTAAAATGTCATGTTTACAATGTCTATGAGGAAGCCTGTGTGGAAGGACTGACTGACCATGGAAGAGGACTCCTGGAAAGGGGATCTGGTGATTGTCATCTACTGTACGTGTGAGACCTCACCTCAGTCTGTATAGACGGGTAGTTGCATTGAGAATCTCTCTGTCATTAAAGAGGAAAGAGCTGGTTAAGCAAACGTTTGTATTGTCTTCTGATTCTTCTGGCTGATGTTGGTGGTGGACCGAATACACCTCTAACGTTTTAACGGACTGTGGGTATGCAAGGTGGATGTAATGCCAATTAGTCATAATTAAATTGTAAAATTCCCACTATAGAAATGCAGAAAAGTGCTAATTATAATATTGTCTATTGGGAATTTTTTTTTATTTGTTGGCATACTTGTGTTCTCGTAGGGTGGGGTCTTTCCAAAATGTTCTCGTATTTTCATCCGGTCGTTGTGCATTGCCACTCACAGAAATCAGGATAAACCAGATTGAAATATATAGAATATGTTAGCAGAATATTTAAACCTTCCAAACAGCTGAAAGTGCAGTTTCAGCTGAAAACCTTCCCAACTGTTGTACACTGTACCTTCTGAGGGAAACGTTGAATGTGTGAAAGAACTCCAGTACCAGTATGTCCAGGTAAGACGTCTGGTCAATATCCAAATTATTGACCAGATGTCTTACCTGGGGGGGGGGTAATTGAGATGGAAGCCGGTCAAACTGCACATAAATTAATCTTTGTTGATGAAGCTGAATTCATCAAAACCAAGCGGCAGTGGAAGAAATGTGATTGGTCAGAGAGCCACCGTGGATTTCCCAGTCCAGAGACCCAGCCAACATTGGTATGTGGGCACCATATGGGCAGTAAATGGGCTGAAAAATGGGTCCTATATGGGATTGTCCACCGGATTTCATAAGGACTCCATGTTAATTGCCCATATGGGTTTCATGCAGGATTACACTGGGTGTTATGTGGTCCCCAAATGGGAAACGTACGCAAGACTCGTCTCGGTCCCATCTTCAAGCTTTTGAGCTAACACAATGTGTGCAGCACTGTCCAATGATGGTTTGTTGTTACACAACAACTCATTGGCCCCTACAATACAGAGAGGCTAGTGATTATACTATACTTGTTGATGTTTGTTATTATTGCAGCCCTGGAATTTGGGGAATTTTTTTTTTGTTAGAACTTTTTATTTTTCAATAGTATCATTTACTATATGCGAAGATAACGAAAAAATAAAGGATATTTTTTCAAATTGCTGCATTTCTGATTCATTCTTGTACTGTATACATTAGTACAGTCAATAAAGTGTGGTGTTTTTCTTATTCTATAATCAAATACTGATTTATGTGAAAAATCATCCTAAAAACTTACAAGATAAAAGTTCATCATTTATGTAATGCTCCCTGTTGTTGGTGTTTTTTTAGGTCAGTGTGTTATCAGTGATTGTGTTTCTGAGTGATAATTGTTGCCAATTATGGTTGAACAAGCTTATTTTGAGACATGTATGAAGTGTCTTGGTGGTTTTGCTGAGTTTTGGAGGTGAGATTAACTGTTTGGCCAAGATGTATGTTAGAAATGCAGACTGTGTGACGAGTTTGCAATTGTGGTTTCAGTATTGACCGATGCTTGTTAGCGATCGTGAAAAACTGTAATGATGCTGCCTTTTCCAAGTCATCTCATTATGCAGTATGCTACCTTGATTTGACTGAAAAAAAAAATATAGATATACAGCTTTCCTTTCCAAAAAAGTTGAAAAGGAAGGTTTTGAGTGAGGATCAGAAGGGTTAAAATTAAGAGACCACTGCAAATTGAACGCTTTTGTTCATCACTCAAAAGTTTCCTTTTCAACTTTTTTGGAAAAGAAAGAAAAATTAATTAATTTTTTCCAGAGTTGTGTGTGTGTGTATATATATATATATATATATATTATATATTACATATACACACACATCAGCCATAACATTATGACCACTGACAGGTGAAGTGAATAACACTGATAATGTCGTTATCATGGCACTTGTCAGCTGGTGGAGTATATTAGGCCGCACGTGAACATTCTGTACCCAAAGTTGATGCGTTTGAAGCAGGAAAAATGGGCAAGCGTAAGAATCTGAGCAACTTTGACAAGGGCCAAATTGTGATGGCTAGGCGACTGGGTCAGAGCATCTCCAAAACTGCAGCCCTTGTGGGGTGTTCCCAGTCTGCAGTGGTCCTATCAAAAGTGGTCCAAGGAAGGAAAAGCGGTGAACCGGTGACAGGGTCATGGGCGGCCAAGGCTCATTGATGAACGCGGGGAGCGAAGGCTGGCCCGTGCGGTCCGATCCAACAGACAAGCTACTGTAGCTCAAATTGCTGAAAAAGTTAATGCTGGTATTGATAGAAAGGTGTCACAACACACAATGCATCGCAATTTCTTGCATATGGGGCTGCGTAGCCGCAGATCAGTCAGGGAGCCCATGTTGACCCCTGTCCATTGCCAAAAGCGCCTACAACGGGCACGTGAGCATCAGAACTGGACCACAGAGCAATGGAAGAAGGTAGCCTGGTCTCATGAATCACGGCTTCTTTTACATCACGTGGATGGCCGGGTGCGTGTGCGTCGTTTACCTGGAGAACACATGGCACCAGGATGCACTATGGGAAGGAGGCAAGCCGGCAGAGGCACTGTTGCTTTGGGCAATGTTCTGCTGGGAAAACTTGGGTCCTGCCATTCATGTGGATGTTACTTTGACATGTACCACCAACCTAAGCATTGTTGCAGGCCATGTGTTCCCTTTCATGACAACGGTATTCCCTGATGGCATTGGCCTCTTCCAGCAAGATAATGCGCCCTGCCACAAAGCAAAAATGGTTCAGGAATGGTTTGAGGAACACAACAACAAGTTCTAGGTGTTGACTTTTGCCTCCAAAATTCCCCAGATCTCAATCCAAACCACAGCACACCTTCAGAGGTCTAGTGGAGTCCATGCATTGATGGGTCAGGGCTCTTTTGGCGGCAAAAGGGGGACCTACACAATATTAGGCAGGTGGTCATAATGTTTTGACTGATCGGTGTATATATATTGTGCCACTGAATGGATGTCTTACCATTTTCCATGAACCCGAGACACTGTTGTACATGGAATAGTCCAGAAGTTAGGTTGTTTCTGAGATATCTGAATCGATCATACCTCACTCAATGTACTTTAGGTCACCTTTTTTGGCCCATCCTAATGTTCAATCAAGCATCGCTTGACAACCTCTATGCCAGTCGGCCCGAGTCGGCCGCCTGCTTTATAAAACAAGACACGGCCGAATGACCACGCGACTCACCATCTGTAGGAGGTATTCCGGTTCTACTTCCATATCCCCTGTGCTAAAACTGAAATTGGCTTATATGAATCCAGAGAATACTTTTATCAGTAACTATTTGGCAGATATGGATTTAAGCAGCATAACTGTAGTTCCTCAGACATCCGCATGAGGGAGCTATTCATCTGTTGAAACCTTCACTGGTCCACCAGTCAAAAACATTCCTACCCTGTAAACGCATATTATTCACTTAAATCATTCTAGTGAGGCGAATGTGATTTATCTGACTGCTCTCTGTGCCTTTAAACTAGCTGTCAGGGGAAGGAGTCTGTATTTGCACAATGAAGGAACTTTTTCCTGGCTTTCCTGACAGATGTGTTAAACGATTTTAATAACATCAGCTATTAACGTCTCCTTGACAGATCAACAGTCTTAATTAGCTGCCCTACAACTTTTGATTTGGGGCTGGAATGTGATGTAGTGGTTCATGCCAAACAAAATGAAATGTGCCTGGAAAGAGCACTTACCAATGTAGTCGGTATCTCATGTAATAGATATTTTCTTTTAGTACTTTTCGTTGCATAACAGATTGATATGACTAAGACTTATGGTTTGGGATTGGGTTAAAATGTTTTTCCAACCGACTAAGTGTACTTTGGAGAAATGTGTCCTGCTGCCCTGCCAGCGGATAGTCGCCCCGGCCCCGAGGAAGACCGCATGAAAACAGGAGTCTTTCGCCTCTCTCCCATAATTAAACCTGCCCTGCTTTCTGTCACAGAGAAACAAGTACAATATACATGGGAAAGGCATCCGGAGAGGCTCCCCAAATCTAACTAGGTCTTCCTGGGGTCTCTGTCTATGTGGTATAGCCCTGAGGCTATTGTGGTTCTGACCCATATCGTACAGAGCCCAGAACAGTGAAGAATAGTCCTCAAACACTGGAAGACAGACAACTGTGTTCTCATGACAACA
This sequence comes from Esox masquinongy, assembly GCA_016801175.1. Lineage (NCBI taxonomy): Eukaryota > Metazoa > Chordata > Actinopteri > Esociformes > Esocidae > Esox > Esox masquinongy. Next base: position 65,766 of record JACXGI010002001.1, on the reverse strand, counting down.
GTGTGGTTTTTAGGACCCAATGCACAATAACAACAAAAAGTAATGGTAGTTATTTGTTTATAATTCTTCTTCTTTTTTTTTTTTTTACAACATTTAATTCGCTATTTCCTAGTGTGTTGTTCATAAGCAGAAGTAAGAGCTTGTGTAATAAGTCCAGAATCCCCACTGTTTGTATTTCCACTTTTTTCCTCTGTTGGCCATGTTTCAAAGCAGAATGAGTTTATTATTTTGATTCTTTACTTAATTCAAATATTCAGGGTTATTGAACTCAACCGAAATAATCTCTTTTGGAATGTTCTCGCTCTACTATGTCCTCGTTCTACTATGTCCTCGTTCTACTATGGTTGTACATTTTTCTTCCTTTGAAATCTCCCCAGTCTGCGTCAGAAGTAGCTTTTCCAGCTGTTCTAAGTGTCCTGGCTCTGATCTCTTCAGATCCACTAATCCAGGTACAGAAACAGAAGAAAGGTAATTCACAACTGCAGTTTCAAAGCCCTTCCCATATTATTTCAATAATTGGAGTATGTGTCTATATAGTGCCCTCCAGAAGGTTTTGCCCTCCCCACCACCCCCCAGCATTCAGTATGCTTGTCAGTGCGTGGCCTCCGTCCAGAGGTCTATAGGGCCAGGAGTGCGAGCTTGTAATCTGAACATGGTGTACTTGCCGCCTTGCTAAACCCATTAACCTGATTGTAACACCATGCTCAACATCTACTTGACAGGATCAGGAAGCTTTTTTTTTTTTTTTTTTTAATTAACCGCTAACTGTGAATCGGAATCCGATTGATCTGATGCTTTCCTTTAGGTCTGCATATTTTGTCCTCCAGAAAAGACGGCCCAATGGACATTGAATGTGACAACGCCAGCACTCAGCCAACCACAAGGTTGGTGAAGATGGCAAACTGGCAGCACCCATGGCAACCAGTTGTTACCCGTTCCATTCCGCGTTCGTCTTCTTCCACTCTTTGACTTGTAGGCCCCCTGAACTCATGAAGAAAGAAAGGAAAAACAACTATTCTAGCTTTAATGAAAGGGGTTGTAATGGGAGTGAATGGTCATGTGAATTAGGGGATTATTAATCTCGCTGACTGTGGGAACGTGGCATTAAGGTCCAGAGGATGACGTGTTTTGAACGGGGGGACCGATCCATTCTGGGAGTATGTCTATTCCCAGTTAACTCAGATTTGACTCAAAAACAGAAATGTACTTTGATTTAGGGGTAACACATCTCTCCTGTTTGTTTTCCACTGAGAGAGTTTTGTGACAATTTGTTTTACGAGTTGCAGGACTTGTTTCCATTTCACATTCCGCAGAGAGTCACCCCCCCATAGCTACCTCTTCAATCAGATAATTGAAGCGTCTGTCACTCCAGTCTAGACTGGTTCAAGAAAGATGAAGTCCTGAACCTGGAATTGTCACAACTGATGGATAGTGTTAAAGTGTTGGAGAGACAAATGAGATGCAGAGGGTGTTTGGGAACACTTGATTTACAGGTATGTTAGGTTTGTTTGAGGCTGGGACAGATGAAGCCTCTAATTAGGGCCAGAGGTCATCGACAGGATGGAATTGTTGTAGAACTACTTTCCCCACGACCTGTCTGACATTGCTATTGTTTTCAGTTTGTTTTTTTTGTGAAGTGTTCACCGATTTAGCCCATTAGATTTGGAAGCATTACACAATTTGAAAGTCTGACACTAATGACGACATTAGACACTCACATACACACACACACACCGAGAGACACGCAAACGCAGACGCGTACACACACTCAGACACATACACACACTGAGGTGGGGTGCGTTACATAACATCGAGTAGAAATGGATGAGGTGAATGGAGGGAGTGGGAGGAGGCTGTCAACAAAACGATCAGGGCATTTCTACTCATTAAATTGCCCTGTGGGTGGAGGGAAAAGGAGGAGGAGGTGGGTGGAGGGAAAAGGAGGAGGAGGTGGGTGGAGGGAAAAGGAGGAGGA